>QRFJ01001200.1:112245-178730 GCA_006176705.1 Cocos nucifera
ACACCTACTGCAGCATCGAGTCAGTCATTGACGAGAAGGTAGACTTCCCTAATGACTACTCGAGGTGGTCACGCTCAGTGCCCTCATTCTCTAATGAGTATCTAGTACTCTCGCTCCGAGTGTCTCCACACCATAGATTCAAGACTCATCTACTAAAGAGAAGCGATTGTACACCAACCTTTCAGATCAATCACCATCCTCGTGATGATCCTATGGTTGGAAGCATTTTATGAGTTAATAATGATTATTCATGTCTTAAATTTTCAACTCTTGAAAATATGAATTATCATTACCATTAACTCAAAGGATGTATCACAGACACTAAATACACATATGTGATAGAAAATAATCCATTTTATTGATATTAGTTAAAATTATAATTTTGCCCCAGAAGTGTATTACAAATGTCAGCCAATTCTGGCTTCTAGGGAACATATATCTAACAAGTGTATTACAAGTGTCAACCAATTCTGGCTTCTAGGGTACATATATCTAACAATGTTCCACTTGTCCTAAAGCCAATTGGCTACAAGTCTAAGTCCCATCTTTTTAAGGTGGGCTTCGATTTTTTGTTGTCCCAATGACTTTGTAAGTTGGTCTGCCGCATTGTCTATGGAATTGACTCTCTTAACCTCGACATATCCCTTCTCGAGGTAATCGTGGATGAGGTGGTATCGCCACTCAATGTGCTTGGATTTCTGGTGAGACCACAGCTCGTTAGCAAGGGCTATGGTGCCATTATTATCGCAGTATAGAGGAATGGCATCGATGGCATTACTCTAATTTCTACAGCAAACTTCTTGTACCAGAATGCTTTCTTCGTAGCCTTTAATGCAGCAATATGTTCTGCTTCCATGGTGGAATCTGCTATCATGGTTTGCTTGAAACTCTTCCAGCTGATAGCACCACCATTGCACACAAACAAACTCCTAGATGTCGACTTTCGATCATCTACATCGGACATGAAATCCGAGTCTGTGTATCCCTAGACTTGGAGTTCTCCGTTACCAAAGACCAACATCATATCCTTAGTTCTTCTTAAGTACTTAAGGATACATTTCATAGAAGTCCTAGTGTTCTTCACCTGGATTTGACTGATATCTGCTTGTGACACTCACAGCATGGGCTATATCAGGTCATGTACATAGCATGGCATACATGAGGCTCCCTATTGCAGAAGCATAAGGGATCTTGCTCATGCATTCTATTTCCTCAGGTGTGCTAGGGCACATCTTCTTGGAAAGATGAATACCATGTCTGAAGGGTATTAATCCCCTCTTAGAGTTTTCCATACTAAACCTCTTTAGTACTTCCTCTATGTACATCTTCTATGAAAGTCCTAACATCCTATTCGGTCTATCCCTATAGACCTTAATTCCTAGAATAAAGGATGCTTCACCTAGGTCTTTCATGGAGAATTCCTTGGACAACCATATTTTGACTATTGTCAACATGGGAAAATATCATTCCCAATAAGGAGGATGTCATCCACGTACAATACGAGGAAGACAACAACGCTCCCACTGACCTTTTTGAAGACACATGGTTCCTCTTTGTTTTCGATGAAACCAAATATTTTGATCACACCATGAAAATGAGTGTTCTAGCTTCGAGATGCTTGCTTAAGTCCATATATGGACCTTTGCAGCTTGCAAACCTTATGATCAGTATCACTGGATGTGAAACCTAGTGGCTATTCCATATAGATATCTTCCTCAAGATATCCATTTAAGAACATCATTTTCACGTCCATTTGCCATATTTCATAATCGAAATAGGCTGCAATGGCAAGCAATGTGCGGATGGATTTTAGCATAGCCACTGGGGAAAAGGTATCCTGATAGTCAATGCCTTCGCATTGACTATAACCTTTTGCCACTAGTCTAGCCTTGAATGTCTCCACATTTTCCCATCTGCACCAATCTTTCTCTTGAAGATCCATTTACACCCAATAGGTACTATACCTTCTGGTGGATCTACCAAGGTCCAGACTTGGTTTGAGTGCATCGAGTCAATTTCTGACTGCATTGCCTCTAGCCATTTCTCGGAGTCGATATCTGATATCGCCTCATTGTAGGTTTTGGGATCATCACCATGAGCACCATTACCTACGAGGAACATTTTCTCTACTTCCTCTGAAATAATACCTAAGTATCTTTCAGGGGGACGGAAAACTCTTTCCGATCTATGAGGTGGAGGAGGTAGTGTTCTTATTGGCTCAACCTGATTTGGTTCCAATTGGTCCTTAGCTCATTGTACTTGTGAGACTTTCTCATCAAGCTTAATCTACTTTTCAATGCCGCTATCTTGAATAAACTATTTTTCAAGAAAGATGGCATGTCGACTCACAATCACATTGTGGTCTTCTGGAATGTAGAAATAGTATCCTAATGACTCTTTAGGATATCCTATGAATCGAGCTCTAAAGGACCTAAACTCTAACTTGTCCGCTTGTTGTCTTTTGACATGAGCCGGACAACCCCAAATTCTGAGATGACTCAGACTTGGTTTCTTACCGTGCCATATCTCATACGGTGTGGTAGGAACGGTTTTAGAGGGAACCCTATTCAGTAGATAAATTGAAGTTAACAATGAGTGTCCCCAAAGAAAATCAGGAAGGTCTGTGAAGCTCATCATGGATCAGACCATATCCAATAGAGTCTGATTTCTCCATTCTGAAACTCCATTGAGTTGAGGTGTTCCTGGTGGAGTCCATTGAGAGACTATGCCATTTTTCTTGAGATAGTCTAGGAAATTTTTGGCTAAGGTATTCACCTCCTCGATCTGATCGAAGAACCTTAATGGGTTTTTCAGTTTATTTTTCTACTTCATGTCTGAATTCTTTGAACTTTTCAAAAGCTTCAGACTTGTGTCTCATAAGATACACATACCCATACCTAGACAGATCATCGATAAAGGTAATGAAGTAGATAAAATTGCCTCTAGCCGGCACATCAAATGGGCCGCACACATCAGTATGTACTAGGGCAAGGAGATCTGTGGCCCTTTCCCCATGTCCTACAAAAGGGAGTTTAGTCATTTTGCCTTGAAGACAAGATTCACAAGTTGGATATGACTCGAAAGTCAATGGACTCAATAGCCCATTTTTCTCCAATTTGTTGATCCTATCTTCTGCTATATGACCTAATCTCAGGTGCCATAGATACCTATCATTTGGACTATCCCTAGGTCATTTGGCATTCACGTTTTGCTCGATAGTTAGAATAGGATACATCAATATGTAGCTGATAAAGATCGTTAATAAGAAAACCATTTGCAATTTTATTTCTTTCATAAAGAATGTTACAATGGTCCTTAAAGAAGGTAATCACATAAGCCTTCTAGTGCTAAATGAAACAGTCTGCTAGCTACAGGCACATAATAATAGTCTTTCAAAACTAAGTCTAAACTAGATGGTAATCGAAGAGGGTATGTTTCCACCACCACTGCAGCAACTCTTGCTCCATTTCTGATGCATAGGATCATGTCTCCATCCCTCAGCCTCCTGCTATCCTCAAGACCCTGCATGAAAGTGCACAGATGAGCACTAGAACCAGAGTCAAGCACCCAACTGGATGCAGAAGAAACCATAAGGTTAGACTCAATAACGAGCATACCTCCAGAAGGACCTTCCTTCTTGTTCTTCAGGGTGGCCAGGTAAGTAGGGCAGTTTCCACTTCCAAGTGGCCGTCGCTGTTGCAATGGAAATACTTTCCTTTGACAGCGGCCTTCTTCTTCGGCTCTGCCTTCTTCTTCTTTCCTCCTTCCACCTTTTGCTTTTTCGCAGACTTCTTTTTCTTTTCAGAAGACTTTCTTTTGGAAGAAGTCCGTTCCATAGCAAGAACTGAGCCTTTAGAATCTTTCATAGAAAGCTCAGCGGTGACCAGCATGTTCATTAATTCGGCCAAGAAATTTTGAAGTTTATGCATGTGGTAATTCATGATGAATTGCCCATATGCATCAGTCAAGGATTGCAGAATAACATCGTTCTGCAGATCCAAGTCTAACTTCACACCGAGCTTCTCAAGCTCTTCCAAGTCCTTGATCATCATCAGATAGTGATCTTGGACTGACTGCCCATCATGCATCTTAGCCTTAAAAAGTCATTTCATGACTTGATACTTGGCTGTGCGACTCTGTTCACCAAACATCTCTTGCAGGTGAGCCAACATTTGGCGAGCAGTCCTGATATCTTCATGTTGGCGCTGGAGCTCATCAGACATCGAGCCCAACATGTAATATCTGGCCTTATTATCTTCGTCTATCCATTTTTTCAGAGATGCTCTCTATTCAGTGGATGGACGGGCTGGTAAGGTGGGAGGGTCCTGGTCCAATACATGGGTTAACTTCTCAAAACCCAAAATGATTTTGTAGTTCCTGAGCCAATCTTTATAATTGGATCCGGTCAGTCTATGTGTGTCCAGGATACGTGCTAATGGGTTGGACGCAGACATTTTTCTGTAGAGAGTCAAAGATTCTAGTTAGATACTATAATTATGACTTGACCAATTTATTTAGGAAATTTTATTTTTAAATAAATTAGCTTCCACTATTTTCTTGGATCCCTACACTCCCTCTGTAGAGATGCAAAAATCTCCATGATTAATGATTTCTAGTGGGTGGTGCGGTCTCACCAACTGACTCATCACCTCACCTAACAGTTATTGGTGATGGGTTAGCCAATGAGTGAACAACTCTTGTTCAATGATTCTCTAATCATGGTGCACCCAAACTTGGTCTCTAATTCATGAATCTCACCATATCCGAAATATTGATCCACTCCTTAGTTAAGTCAGACCCACCATTTGCATACAGACTGGATTCCTAATTGAGTCTCTCACCGTATCCAAAATATTGAGCCCAACTCATCCTCCAGCCCATAGCATCCAATGCCTAATAGACATGGTTGCATCTTTCCTCGGTGCAACTGAGCCACTGTATCCAGTCGAGAACAATCAACCCCGGAGAAGGGCCCGCACATCTACAATGGTGGAAGACCTCAGACTTAATCTTTTCTTAGGGAAGAATTGATTCAGGTCTCATTAAACTAGACTTTGTCATAGTCATAACAATTATGACTAACCTAGTGGCATGGGTTAGCTCGGATTATTGACCACCTCAAATCAGAACTGAGTCAACAGATATGGCCAGGTAAGTGAGACCGGTGGAAGGGATATGCCATTAACTCGTACAAGAATGCATTCAGGTCGAGTAGCTCCCAATTAAAAATCAGTCGGTCGTATGTGCCAAACTTACCTTAGACACCAAATTATTGAGTCAGAACCAATTGGGTTAGCCTACAATCCAGACTCTAACCTCTGAGCCTAATTAGGTCTTGCTTGATCATGACTCGATCTTGACCCAGACTTAATCCTATTAGGCTGGTCAATTTAAGCATTGTTGATCCCATCTAACCAACTCTTGATTCGGTTTGATCAACCGCTTAGACCTAATTGAGCTACCCAAGCCCGAACCCAGTATTATGAATATGTCTTAGATCTAAAATTCTCAATTTTAGACCTAATTAATATTTCCATAATCTTAATTCTTAATTAAGTAGGGTTCATAAATAAAATATGCACAATAAATCCTAGGGATTTCAGGATCTAGGATTTTGCAGAAAGTAAGTTTTGGATTTCTGATTAAGGACGAATGCGCAGCACCCCTACACGTCATAAGAACATCCCATCGGATGGAAGGAGAGGGCCTTTAAACCCTTCTTCGTTCTTATGACCGGACGGCTAAGAGGAACGCCTTAATCAGGAACATGTAATACTACAAAATAGTTTTAGATCTATATCATATATCTCATATACAAATTAGATCTAATCATGGCATATTTTGCATACATCTCATGTATCGAATCATGCATATTTTTAGATCTAAATTATCTCATAATAATCTAAAAAATTAGATTTAAATTGATCTTATCAAAATAAACTCTAATCTAGACAACTATGTAGAACTATTCTACAACTAGTCTAGACATGCATCAATCATATCTCATATGATGTTAAAATTAAATAATTTTTATTTGCTATTTTTTAGATGTTATTATAATAATTATAATATCAAAAAATAGTAAATAAATAGATCTAAAATATGATTTAATCAAATTAAATTATAAACATGCAAGACTATTCTATAGAACTATTCTATTTTAGAACTAGTCATGCATATTTTCTAATCTTAGATCCAAATCATTTAATTTTAATTTTTTCTGATTTTAGATCTGATCACATCTCATGTGACATCTAAAATCACTTATTTTTTAATTAAAATAAATTTAAAATTAGATCTAAATACTTTAGAACCTTGGCTCTGATACCAGTTGAAGGAAAATCCTGATTTCTCGGACCAGGTTCGTTCAGATCTGATCGGATCAAGAGATATATTTCAAAAATTTTTCTCTTTGATCCAAATCAGATCTGAGATATTTTAGATCTAATTTTTATTATTTTAATAATTAAAATAAAATATAGATAAATTAAATCAAATTTAATTTACCTTGATGTAGGGTAATCCTATTATCCGTTGATGATCCTGTAAGCAGCGGAAGGTTCTGGATCTAGCCATGCAAGTGCCTGGCCTCTACCGGTATCCACTCAAGCTGGATCTAGAGATCCTCTTCTTCTCTATCACATCTCCAAAAATTAGATCTGAATCTGATTTGGAGGATCTTCAAAATAGCTTTCGAAGATCAGCAGTTGTCCTTTGCAGCAATGCAGCCTTCTAGCTTTCTGTTGCCTTTCTCTCGCCTGGATCGCACCAACTTAAGTCCCAAACTACTTTGGATGTGGAGAGGAGAGGGAGAAGATGGGCTTGGCATGGAGGAGGAGGGGAGAGGCAGCCCTAGGGTGTGAGAATTGTATTTTTGAGATACTCCTTGAGTTGGGCGCGGGGTCTTATTTATAGACTGTGCGTGATCCAACTCCTCTTCTTCCCAATCAATCACAACTCTTTGTGATATCAGATCTAAATCTGATTGGTGGGAATAGAGTCTCTTGGATTCATTCTTAGATGGTGCCTAATAAGACTAGTCAAAGTTGATTTTTAGGAGTCTAATCGGAATCCAAAAAAGAGATAAAGTTCCTATCTAATAGGGACTCCTAGGCGCCTCAAACTTAGGCGCAAGCCAAGGGTGGCGTGTGCCCTTCTCCTTGCCAGCTTCTGGTAGGGGGACAAGCTCCTCCTTGCCAGCTTCTAGTAGGGGGACAAGCCCCCACCAGCTCTTCAATATGTGCGTGACACGTTGACGAAAGTCAAAGTATCAATGGTCAATATTTGACCAGTCAAAGGTCAACTTTTGATCAAAGTCAAAGGACGAAAAATGGTAGGTGATAAAAAATGGCAGGTATTATCTTACAAAATAAGACAACCCTTTTCTGACCTGGACAGGCTCCAGTCAGACCAAGTGAAGGCCTCTGATCGAGCACAAACTCCTTTGGCTCAGTCAGGACAACTATTTATGATAGTAAAAGAAGAACGTTAGGTTCAATCGAGTGCTAGCACGATTTTCTTGAACCTAATTGAATCTCATTCAGATCAATTGAACTGGATCAGTTCAATTGATGATCACCAGATTCAAACCCTTGTTTGTGTGACCCAGTTAGGTTCAGTTCTGTATGGTAATGGGATATGTCATGATCTCTATCATCGACATCATCGAAACTCCTTTCGATGGATCAGAACTCTTCTGATTCGAACAGCTAGAATGATCGATCATCTAAATCATTCTAATTGCTCCCAAAATCCACCAGTGACACCTAGCAGTATATGGTGGCAACCCATCAGAGCTGAATGCGAACCTCTTGGTGCAGCTACCTGTGTGATTAAGTTCTTCTATCTTGAGCCCCGATCAGATTAGGGTTAAGGTGAACTCGTCAAACCCTAGTTTCTGTCATATGGTGTAATCATTCGATTCAAGTCCGATGTGAAAACCTAAATAGAAACTCTTTCTATTATTTCACTCTACCATGGCCATGGGCTTCTGGACTTGATTCTCATGATCATCATAGGGCTGCTCCTCTACCACCGAGGTAGATAGATTCCATCTTGATGCAATCCAGTTCCTACAATGAACATGCTATAGCCAACATACACCTCAGGGATTCCGATATGGCTAGGAGATCGAGTAATGGTGTAGTCAAACTATAACACCCTCAAGGTGAACTATCGATGCACCTCAGGTCAAAGAACCAGACACACCTACTGCAGCATCGAGTCAGTCATTGACGAGAAGGTAGACTTCCTAATGACTACTCGAGGTGGTCACGCTCAGTGCCCTCGTTCTCTAACGAGTACCTGTACTCTCGCTCCGGTGTCTCCACACCGTAGACTTAAGACTCATCTACTAAAGTGAAGTGATTGTACACCAACCTTTCAGATCAATCGCCATCCTCGTGATGATCCTATGGTCGGAAGCATTTTATGAGTTAATAATGATTATTCATGTCTTAAATTTTCAACTCTTGAAAATATGAATTATCATTATCATTAACTCAAAGGATGTATCACAAACACTAAATACACATAGATGATAGAAAATAACATATTTTATTGATTATTATTAAAATTATAATTTTGCCCCTAGAAGTGTATTACAAGTGTCAGCCAATTTTGGCTTCTAGGGCACATATATCTAACAAGATATGCACAGGGCGTAAGCCAGCACTTTCAAACCTTAGGGTTTAGAGGTGCTCGACTTATATCAAATGATTAGTTATAGATAAACTTGGACCTAAGTCTAATAAGTGTAAATTCATAGGATACCCAAAGAAGACCAAAGGACACTATTTCTACCATGCTGATGAACAAAAGATGTTCGTCAACCTTAGGGCAATCTTTTCGGAAAAGAAGTTTCTTGGTGAAGGAAATGTTGCCTTTAAGGTTGAATTTAATGTAGTTCAATAGGTAGAAAGTCAGACACAGAATATTGAACCTAAGTCGGATTTGATCAGATCATCCAAAGCCTAGTAAACCCACATCATTAAGGCGATCCGATAGAGTACCATGCTATTTGGATAGATACTATGGATTCTTGATCCAGGATGATGATCCCATCGAACTCGATGAGAACGATGAGGATCCGATTACTTATGTGGTTGTGATGCAGAGATCCAACTCTGAAAAATGGTTAGAAGCCATGAGATCCAAAATGGATTCCATGAAGGTCAATGATGTATGGACATTAGTTGACCCACCTGAAGGGGTTAAATCCATTAGGTGTAAATGGGTCTTCAAAAGGAAGAGAGGCATAGATGAAAAGGTGGAGACCTATAATGCTCATCTGGTTGCCATGGGGTATCATCAACATTATGGTATTGACTATGATGAGACGTTCTCTCCTGTGGCAATGCTCATGTCCATTCGAATCATGCTTGCCATTGCTGCCCATTTGGACTATGAGATCTAATAGATGGATATGAAGATAGCTTTTCTAAATGAAGAGCTGACTGAAAAAGTATATATGATACAACCTGAAGGATTCATATCCACAGATGAGTCCAAGGAGTGCAAGCTTTAGAGATCCATTTATGGATTAAAGCATGCATCTCGAAGTTGCAACATGCATTTTGATAAAGTGATCAAAACGTATGACTTCGTTAAGAATGGAGAAGAATCCTGCATTTACAAATAGATAAATGGTCCTGCAGTGGTATTCCTTATTTTGTACGTGGACGATATTTTCTTAATCAAGAATGACATCTCCACACTATAAGGAATAAAAGTCTGGTTGTCATCATAGTTCTCCATGAAGGACTTGGGTGAAGCATCCTACATCCTAGGGATGAAGATCTATAGGGATAGATCTAAAAGGATGCTTAGTATATCCCAATCCACGTACATAGAAACTGTGCTGAAGAGGTTTAGCATGGAGTACTCTAAAAAGGACTATCTTCTGATAGGCCAAAAAATTTCTCTCTAAGAAGGATTGTCTGACAACTTCTGAAGAGAGAAAGCGTATGAGTAGAATCCCATATGCTTCGGCAGTGGAGTCTATTCTCTATGCAATGATATGTAAGAGACCAGACATGGCATACTCACTAGGAGTGGTGAGTAGATACCAGTCTAACCCTAGAAAAAATCACTGAAAGATGGTTAAAACCATCCTTAAGTATTTGAGAAATACTAAAGACCAATGGTTCGTTTATGGTGAGTCAGATCTGAAGGTTGTGGGGTTTACAAACTTCAGCTTTCAATCTGATCATGATGACAGTAAAAGTGTGTCAGGATATATCTTTGCTCCAAATGGTGGAGCCATCTGCTGAAAAGGTTTCAAGCAGCATACAGTGGCTGACTCTATTTGCAAAGCATAGTACATGGTAGCATCAGATATAGTAAAGAAAGCTGTGTGGCTAAGGAAGTTCATCACCAAGCTTGAAGTAGCACCCTCCATTGATGGTCCAATCCTACTCTACTGCGACAGCACTGACACCATAGCTCAAGCAAAAGAACTGAAGGCACACCAGCGAACAAAGCACATTCTATGCCGCTTTCATTTGGTCTATGAGATCGTGGATCGTGGTCACGTCGACCTTCAAAAGATCAACGAAAAGGAGAACCTAGCCGACCCCTTCACTAAAGCCCTAGCAATCAAGGAGTTTGATAATCAAAAGTTGAAGATAGGTATTAGATACTATGCCGAGTGACTTTAGGACATGTGTAACTTATTGAAAATTATGTCCCAAAGCCAATCATCAGTCTGTTGATGGTTGAGATATTATAATTAATTTAGTAATTAATAAAAAATATTTTGACATATTTTTTCATCGTAAGTTTACATCTTCTAATGAACTCCGTTATTGTGATGAAGTTCTTAGTACTATTTAGTTTCGATAAAGAGAGGAATTATCGATTAGTCCTTAAATTTGTTTACGACCAAATGATAGGCAGTTAATTAGGACGATAGCATCTATCGAACATAGGTCGCTATATGCCATATAGGTTGGTTGTCCTCTTAATCAAGATGTGTGGAGATGCTGGTATGGCATACAGGTGAGATGTATGGGTACATCTTCATGGAAGGTGACCAACTCTAGAGCATTCTGCTATCGAGAATTCTCTAATGTGATATAGGTATAAGTATCCCTTAGATCTAAGATCACCTCAGTGACTTGCAAGCAATTCACTGTGCTTTGGTACTGAACTAACTAAATTTCTAATGCGAAAGGCTTCTAGGCACAATCATGTACTTGCGAAGTTGTAGTGTGATCAAGATGGAATTGACCACTCCAAGAATTGGAGAAAAATGTATCACTATATTTCAATATAGCAAAACCTTGGCTAGGATAATCCATCAGATGGATTTGGTATTTTGAAATACAATATGGACAACTTGATCAGAGTTGACAATTGAACTCTGACGTGTCCTACGAGCATTATGGTCAAGGAGATGAATTATATGGAAACTATAACTGTAT
This sequence comes from Cocos nucifera, assembly GCA_006176705.1. Taxonomy (NCBI): domain Eukaryota; kingdom Viridiplantae; phylum Streptophyta; class Magnoliopsida; order Arecales; family Arecaceae; genus Cocos; species Cocos nucifera. The sequence continues at coordinate 123,669 of QRFJ01001200.1, forward strand.
GGATTGTAAGGATGGTGTTCTACACCTTCGACCTATCCGGTCGTTGGGTTTCATTGCTAGATGGTCACTTCGATTGGAATAGAAATTTATTTCTATGCTACTGGCTTAGGTTCGAATCTATGTGGTCACACACATTAGAGCTGATGATCTGATCGGATGGTTGATCAATGATTAAGAATTGTTCTAGGGTTAAACAATCAATATGATTTGTGTTTAACCTAGTGCAAGTGTTGCAGGAGGATCGATTAGCAATTGGATTGCTAATTGGCTTAATTTGATTAAGCCAATAGGCTAAGATTAAGTTTAATTTAATATGATTTAATTAAGTTTGGTTTGGACTTGATTGGATCAAGTCCAATTGGTTTATTGGATAAGCCAAGTGCAAGGAAAAACTAGTCATAATCTAACTACGATTTAGATTAACCAAATTTTCTAATTTGCTTAGAAAATAAATCAAAATTAAATCTAATTTAATATAATTTAATTAAGTCCTTAAATGGATTATATCTTTATTTAATTGGATTAATTTAATCTTGATTTTATTTGGTTAAAAGATCTTGTTTGACCAAGTCAAAATAGGAGTCCTAGTATGACTAGGACTCCCTATCTCCTTGTGCCACCTTGGTCCCAACACCCTCCATACCTATTTTTTAGATATTTTTTATGAATAATTTCTTTCTTTCTAATTTCCATGCCTCCTTTCTCCCTCCAAGTCATATTTAGAAGTTAGGTGGAAGATCAAGTCAAAAGAGGAATTGGTTTTGCTTAGGATTCTATGAGATAGAATCCCTATTAATCCAAACATCTTTCTTTGAGTGTCACCCCCTCTTTTAATTAATTATTCTATTATTCTATGAAAATAATCTCCATTTTTGTGTACCCTCCCTTGTTGGTCCACACCAAAAATTGTGGAGGAGGCACCCAAGAGTTGGGCGCCCCAACAACTTCCTATGTTTGGATATTCCTACTCTAGGAATTTGACCTAACTTGGACTCTTTTCTTTCTCTATTTATTGAATAAATTTTATTTTTATTTTTTTATAAAATATAGAGCTTTGGAAGAGATTTGGGGTGTGAAAAAATTAGAGGAAGAGGGTCCTTGGGCGTGGGGGTTCCATAGGCACCAAACTAGGTGTCTAGGTGAGAGAAAAGAGAAGAAGAAGAGGGTCATCTTCTAGGGCTGTTTTATTTTTAATCTCTCCTCCTTTCTTTTAAGTTTTTTAAGAGAGTCTTAGATCAGCAAACTCACATCTTCTTTCTCATATTTTAGAGAGTCCAAATTTTATAGAAGGGAGCATCGGATTGACTGTCGAAGAAGGATCAATACAGTGCTAGCATGCTGTGCTGATTTCCTATATCAGACTTTAGATCAGAAATCGTAGGCTCGTGTGGATGACTCCTAGAGGCCAAACGCATGTGTAGCTTGTGACTTCATCCTCAAGTCTAGATCAATAAGTTAGAATATCTAAACTTACTTAGGTAACAGATTTGATCTATAAACTTCATACCTACATTTGATGTAGTGTAGATCTAGGTTGATTTGATCAATCTTTTTTCTTTCCTATTTAATTTTAATATCTAATTTAATATCATATCTTGATCATGTAATAGATTTGAGATCTAGGTATTTACATAGTTATTTAAATAAATTTTAGATTTATTTAAGTCTTTCACTGTAGGATCTTGAAAAAGTTTTAAGATCTATCTATGAAACCCTAGATCTGGTTCCTTCAATTAGTATCAGAGCCTAGATTCTTATTACATGATTTTTGTGCGTGTCTAGATTATTTTTTAGATTAGATCTAATTTATAATTTAATTATTAAATCTAAAAAAAATAAAATAAAATATTTTAGATTGCACGGACTGTCATAAGGTTGTCCTACTCTAAGGTTTATTCCTTATAGTAAATAGGTTATCCTAGTATGTGCTGATCTAAAATATTGATCATAAAATTTTAGATTAGATCTAAGAAATTTTATGACCTAATTAAAAATATTTTAATCTAATTTCAATCATCATAAATATGTTAGATTTGATCTAGGAAGATTTATGATTAATTATTATTGAAACTTTTTCAATTTGATGAACTTGTTTAGATTATACCTAATGTAGTTTTATGTTTATTTTACTTGCATATTGATTATGAATCAAACGTGCAACTTGGTTGATAGAATCATATTGTAAAAATATTTTACAAATATGAAAATCATTTTTGAAAAGTCAAACCCCAACCCTCAGCCCAAAACTTAATTGAGAATTAAGAAGTTGATTGATTAGGATCTAGGATTGTGAATTGAAGATCCTAAGACACAAATCATAACACATTGGGTTAAATGGGTTAGTGGAGATTAGGTCCATTAATTAGGTTAGACCTAGGGTTAGATTAAAGAATGGACTTAATTAGAGAATTGATTAAATTTAATCAATTGTTGTCTTAGATTAGGTCAAGAATTCACTAGATCGATTACAATAGTTATAGTTGGTCAAGTCCATGTTCTTAACAAGACCCAAGATGGACTTGATTCTTGGCTACGCGGTCTAGTATGAACTATAAGATTGATCTAATTAAAACTAATTAAACTAGTTGGTGTCTAAGGTAAATTAGACTAGTGGTTTTTAATTGCCAGCCAGCTTACCTGGCCATTTCTGATGGTGTCTAAGACAAGCCTAGCAGACCCTTCCACTTATCGAACATGCATGGCCTCTTGGTGAGATTATATTTTGATCGGATCGCTTCACTATTCAAGCTAACCCATGTTAGCTAGGTAAATCAATTTGACTGATTTAGGTGCTCCTAGACCAACCTATTAATGGTCTTCTTTAAGCTGACTTGGTGAAGTTAGAAGTAGGATCATGACAAGCTGATAAATCTAACCTACTTACTTCTATAAATAAATCTTCTAAAATTATTAGATCTCTAAAATAAAATAGTTATATGATAACTGGATCATAGCCTCCTATTAAAGTGGATGATAATGGGTCTATCAGTTGGATAATCATTGGAGGCCAAAAGGCCCAGTACTTATTAGTTGATGGAATTATCATTCATTATATGATCTCTTGAATAGATCTTTCTAAATGATGGTCAGGTGGGCCAACCAAAGTTGGGCTTGATCATTCATTGGTTGGATGGGCCAGGTATGGTCATGTTAACGGTTGGACCTAATTGGACCCTTTTTTGAGAAGGCCAAAGCCAACTGATCAGGGCCTAGGGCAAAATTTAATTACTGAAAATTATTTAAAAAAATAATTAGTTTTGAATCTATCCTTAGATGTACATGGGTGGGCCAACAAAAGTTGGGCTTATATACAGTCTATGTGGATTCTAGTACCCATTAAGAAATTTGGATAATTTCTCGAATTGGAGGTAGAGGCTACCAATTCAAATAAAATAATGGGTGAAACATTTTGATTAAAGTCCAAATCTTCAGGTCTAGTGAATCAATTACTAATTACATTTTGGTTTTTTATTATGTAGACATGACCACTTCTCTATCGTTTCAAACATTATTGGACAATGATAAGTTGGTGGGACCCAACTTCGATAGCTGGCACCGAAAGTTGAAGATTGTCCTAGAGCATGAACGGATCCTATATGTGCTGACGGATCCTACACCTGAGGAGCTAGCTGCTAATGCACGTGGAACAGTCAGAGACACTTATCAGAGGTGGCTTAGTGATCGAACCATAGTGCGCTGCATTATGCTGGCTACGATGAGTGACGAGTTCAGTCGTAGGTTTGAGACAACTTAGTCACATGAAATGCTCCAAGTGTTGGAGGATTCTTTAGGCACACCCGATGATGTTGAGAGGCATAAGAATAGTTGCACCATCTTCAATGCCAGAATGTGGGATGGTGTCTCTATCACTGATCATGTATTGTATATGATCGAGCTGATAGAGTGCTTGAGCAAGCTCAGCTTTTTCTTGTACAAACAACTTGGGAAAGATGCAATACTGAACTCGCTGCCCAAGTCTTATCTTCCATTTCTTATACATTATAGAATGTCAAAGCTTGAAGTGGACTACTATGGGTTACTGGGGTTACTTCAAAACCTTGAGAAGGATCACCAACTCCATAAGGAGTCGATGAACTTAGTGGGAGGTTCATCTTCTCATTCTCGATCCTTTGGAAAAGGAAAGAAGAACAAGAAGAAGAAAGCAAAGAAGGTGCATGTTCATGCTAGGACACCTGTACAGGCTTAGACCCCAAAGACCAAGCTCGATAAGAGTCAAGTCGAATGCTTCTTCTGCAAAAAGCAGGGGCACTGGAAGAAGAACTATCCTCAGTACATTGCCTCCCTGGATCCGAACAGGCAGAGAAAGAAGCAAGCTATTGCCAGAAAAGGTATTTATATGATAACTACTTATAATTTCTTTATTTTTGATATTACTGACTGGGTATTGGATACCGATAGCCCTTACTATATTTGCAATTCATTGTAGGAGTTGTAGGTCAGTAGAAGATTCGAGCAAGGTGAGAGATTCTTGAATGTTGGAGATGGAAGATCAGTTCCAGTTCTAGCTTTAGAAATTTTGAAACTTGTATTTGAATCTCATACTGTTGTTCTTAATGATTGTCATTTCTATCCTTGTTTCTTTTTAAATATCATTTTTATAGGCCTTTTGGCCATGAACAATTATGAAATTTCAATAAAGAAACGAGTTTGTAATGTCATTGTGAATGTTGTTACTACTTTCTATGGACAATTGAACAGTGGTGTATATATGTTATCACAATCTGTTAATATAGTCTATTCTATTAGCAAGCACCCTAGATTAGATAGTGTATCAGATATCTATTTATGACACTACAGGCTAGGTCATATAAATAAGAATAAGATAAGCAGGTTGACTCAAGAGGGAATCCTCAAAGTTAATGATTGTGAATCACTTTCAACCTATGATTCCTATCTTTTTGGTAAAATGACCGAGTCACCTTTTACTGGAAAAGGTGAGAGAGCCAATGAGCTCTTAGGTCTAGTTCATACTAATGTATGTGGACCAATGAGCATAAGTGCTAGAAATGGATATGTCTACTTCATCACTTTCATAGATGATCTATCCAGATATGGATATGTCTATCTGATGAAATATAAGTCGGATTCTTTTGAAATGCTCAAACGATTCCGAAGTGAAATAGAAAAATAAACTGGAAAGAGTATTAAAACTCTTCAATCTGATCGAGGAGGAGAATACCTTTCTAATGAGTTTCTTACATATCTAGGAGAGAATGGAATTCTCTCCCAATGGACTCCTCCTGAAATACCAAAGCATAATGGTGTGTCTGAAAGGAGGAATCGGACTTTGTCAGATATGGTCCGATCCATGATGGGATTTGCCAGCTTGCTGATATCCTTCTAGGGATATGCACTCGAATCAGTTTGTTATATATTAAATAGGGTTCCAAGTAAGTCTGTAGTTAAAACCTCATATGAGATAATGATAGGGCCTAAGCCAGCACTTTCACACCTTAGGGTTTGTGGGTGCCCGGCTTATATCAAATGGTTAGTTACAGATAAACTTGAACCTAGGTCTGACAAGTGTACATTCATAGGGTACCCAAAAGACACCAAAGGATACTATTTCTATAATGCTGATGAACAAAAGGTACTCGTCAGCCTTAGGACAACCTTTTTGGAAAAGCAATTTCATGGTGAAGGAACTATTGCCTTTAAGGTTGAACTTGATGAAGTTCAACAGGTAGAAAGATCGACACAGAATATTGAACCTAAGTCAAATTTGATCAGATCAGATTCGAAGCCTAGTGAACCTGCACCATTAAGGTGATCCGGTAGAGTACCGTGCCATTCAGATAGATACTATGGATTCTTGGTCTAGGATGGTGATTCCATTGAATTCGATAAGAATGATCAGGATCCAATTACTTATATGGATGTGATGCAGAGATCCAACTCTGAGAAACGGCTAGAAGCCATAAGATCTAAAATGGATTCCATGAAGGTCAATGATGTATGGACATTAGTTGACCCACCTGAATGGGTTGAACCCATTGGATGCAAATGGGTCTTCAAATGAAAGTGGGGCACAGATGGAAAGGTGGAGACCTATAAAGCCCATCTGGTTGCTAAGGGGTATCATCAACGTTATGGTATTGACTATGATGAGACGTTCTCTCATGTGGCAATGCTCAAGTCCATTCAGATCATGCTCGCCATTGTTGTCCATCTGGACTATGAGATCTGGTAGATGGATCTAAAGATAGCTTTTCTAAATGAAGAACTAACCAAAGAGGTGTATATGATACAACCTAAAGGGTTCACATCCATAGATAAGTCCAAGATATGCAAGCTTCAGAGATCCATTTATGGATTGAAGTAGGCATCTCGGAGTTGGAACATGCATTTTGATAAAGTGATCAAAATGTATGGCTTCGTTAAGAATGGAGAAGAACCCTACATTTACAAATGGGCAAATGGTCCAGTGGTGGTATTTCTTATTTTGTATGTGGATAATATTCTCTTAATCAGGAATGACACCCTGCACTATAAGGAATAAAAGTCTGGTTGTCATCATAGTTCTCCATGAAGGACTTGGGTGAAGCATCCTACATCCTATGGATGAAGACCTATAGGGATAAATCTAGAAGGATGCTTGGTATATCCCAATCCACATACATAAAAACTATGCTAAAGAGGTTCAGCATTGAGAATTTTAAAAAGGACTATCTTTCGATAGTTTAAGAAATTTCTCTCTAAGAAGGATTGTTCGACAACTCCTGAAGAGAGAGTGTATGAGTAGAATCTCATATGCTTTAGTAGTGGGGTCTATTATGTATGCAATGACATGTACGAGATCAGACATGGCATACTCACTAGTAGTGGTGAGTAGATACCAGTCTGACCCTGAAGAAAATCACTGAAAGGTGGTTAAAATCATCCTTAAGTATTTGAGAAATTCTAAGGACCAATGGTTAGTTTATGGTGAGTCAGATCTGAAGCTTGTGGAATTTATAGACTCCAGCTTTCAATCTGATCATGATGACAGTAAAAGTGTGTTGGGTATATCTTTACTCCTAATGGTGGAGCTATCTGCTGAAAAAATTCTAAGCAGCATACAGTGGCTGACTCTGTTTGCAAAGTAGAGTACATGACAGCATCAGATACAGCAAAGAAAGCTGTGTGGCTAAGGAAGTTCATCATCGAGTTTGAAGTAGCACCCTCCATTGATGGTCCAATCCTTCTCTACTGCAACAGAACTAGTGCCATAGCTCAAGCAAAAGAACCAAAGACACACCAGTGAATAAAGCACATTCTGTGCTGCATCTATTTGGTCCGTGAGATCGTGGGTTGTGGTGACATCGACCTTCAGAAGATCGATGAAAAGGAGAACTTAACCGACCCCTTCACTAAAGTTCTAGCAATTAAGGAGTTTGACAATCATAAGTCAAAGATGGGTATTAGATACTGTGCCGAGTGGCTTTAAGATAAGTGAAAGTTGTTGCGAATTGTGTCCCAAAGCTAATCGTCAGCCTGTTGATGGTTGAGATATTGTAATTGATTTATTTCTTAATGAAAAATATTTTGGCATCTTTTTTCATCACATGATTACATCTTCTAATAAACTTCATTATTGTGATGAAGTCCTTAAGACTATTTAGTTCGATAAAGAGAGGATTTATCGATTAGTCCTTAAATTTGTTCATGATCAAATGATAGGTTATTAATTAGGACGATAGCATCTATCGATCATAGATCATTATATGCTATATAGGTTGGTTGTCCTCTTAACCAAGGTGTGTGGAGACACTGGTATAGCATATAGGTGAGATGTATGGGTACATCATCATTGAACGTGATCAACTCTAAAGCATTCTGTTGTCGATAATGTCTCTGATGGGATATAAGTATTAGTATCCCTTAGACTTGAGATCACCTCAGTGACTTGCAAGCAACTCATTATGCTTTGGTATTGGACTAACTGAATCTAATTCAGCAACAGAAGGCTTCTGGGCATAGTCAGGTACTTGCAAAGTCGAATTGTGATCAAGATGGAATTGACTACTCTAAGAGTTGGAGAAGAATATATCGCTGTATTTTAATATAGCAAAACCTTGGCCAGGATAATCCATCAGATGGATTTGATATTTTGAAATATATTATGGACAATCTGATCAGAGTTGATAGTTGAACTCTGATGTGTCCTACAAGCATTGTGGTCAAGAGGATGAATTATATGGAAACGATATCCACATGGGTTTTAAGTATGGTATTCTACACCTTCGACCTATCCGACCGTCAGGTATCATTGCTAGATGGTTACTTCGATTGTTATAAAAATTTATTCTTATGCTACCAGCTTAGGTTTGGATCTGTGAGGTCATACACATTAGAGCTTACTATCTGATCGGGTGGTTGATCAACGATTAAGAATCATTCTAGGGTTAAACAATCAATACGATCGGTGTTTAACCTTATGTAAGTGTTGCAGGAGGATCAATTAGCAAGTGGATTACTAATTAACATAATTTGACCAAACCAATAGACTAAGATTAAGTCTAATTAAATATGATTTAACTATATTTGGTTTGGACTTGATTGGATCATGTTCAATTGGTTTATTGGATAAGCCAAGTGCAAGGAAGAACTAGTCCTAGTCTAATTAGGACTCGGATTAACCCAATTTTCTAATTTGATTAGAAAATAAATCAGAATTAAATTTGATTTGAACTAATTTAACTAAGTTCTTAAAAGTGTTAGGGTCTTATTTAATTGGATTCATTTAATCTTGATTTTATTTGGTTAAAAGATCTTGTTTGACCAAGTCAAAATAGGAGTCCTAGTGTGATTAGGACTCCCTATCTCCTTGCACCACCTTGGTCCCAATGCCCCCCATACCTATTTTTTAGGTATTTTTATGAAAAATCTCTTTCTTCTTTATTTCCACACCCTCTCTCTTCCTCCAAGTCATATTTGAAAGTTAGGTGGAAGACCAAGTTAAAGGAGGAATTGGTTTTGCTTAGGATTCTATGAGATAGAATCTTTATTGACCAAAACATCTTCCCTTGAGTGCCGCCCCCTATTTTAATTAATTCCTCTCTTATTCCATGAAAATAATTTTTTTTTTATCCACCCTCCCTTGCTGGTCCATGACAAAAATTATGGAGGAGGCACCCAAGAGTTGGGCGCCCCAACAACTTGCCATGTTTGGATATTCCTAGTGTAAAAATTTCACCTAACTTGGACTCTTTTTTTTTTTATTTATTGGATAAACTTTATTCTAATTTTTTTATAAAATATAGAGCTTTGGGAGAGGTTTGGGGTGTGCAAAAATCAGAGGAAGAGGGTCCTTGGGCGTGGGGGTTCCATTAGCACCAAACTAGGTGTCTAGGTGAGAGAAAAGAGAAGAAGAAGAGGGTCTTCTTCTAGGGCTATTTTATTTTCAATCTTTCCTTCTTTATTTTGAGTTTTTTTTAGAGAGTCTCAGATTAGCAAACTCTCATCTTTCTTTTCATATTTTGGAGAGTCCAAATTTTGAAGAAGAAAGCATCTGATCGACCATCGAAGAAGGATTAGCAAAGTACTAGCATGCTATGCTGATTTGCTGCATTGGACTTCAAATCAAAGATCATAGGCTCGTGTGGATGACTCCTAGAGGTAGGACATGTGTGTGGCTCGTGACTTCATCCTCAAGCTCAGATCAGTAAGTTAGATAGTCTAAACTTGCTCAGGTAATAGATCTGATTTATAAACTTCATACCTGCATTTGATGTAGTGTAGATCTAGGTTGATTTGATCAATCCTTTTTCTTTCTTATTTAATTTTAATTTTTAATTTAATATCATGTATTGATCATGTAATAGATCTAAGATCTAGGTGCTTACATGGTTATTTAAATAAATTTTAGATTTATTTAAGTATTTTGCTGTAAGATCTTCAAAAAGTTTCAAGATCTATCTATGAAACCCTAGATCTGGTTCCTTCAGGAGCTGCCAGAGTTGGAGATGATGTTGATGGTGGCAAAGATGAAGCTACTGGCGAGGGTGGAGAGGTCCTCTACTCAGCATGGTGCATGGAGCACCATTCACAGATTGAAGATGGAGAAGAAGATGAACTAGGGCTTGGAGAACCCGCAGGCGGTCTTCTCTCCCATCGAGCAACCCGCTTAACATGTGGCATGTGGCTCCAAAATACCAATGGGAAGGAATGGAGAAGGGTTTGGAAGTTTGGATTGGATGGTGGAGGGAGTTCAGAGATGTCCCTGCTCAAAGGAATGAATGAAAATAGAAAATACGGAAGGGATGGTGTTGGGTTTAAAAGTCCTATCTTGAAAAAGGGATCGACACATCTTAAAGAAAGGTGTCGACACCTTCCCAAAATAGTTTCGAAAGAATTTTAGCTCAAGTGTCGACACCTACAGGGTTTAGGGTTGACACCTTGATATAGAACAGTTCAATGGTGATCCAAATTAGGAGAATTTAATCAAATTACAATCAAAAGGATATTTAATCAATTTAGGAGGTCAAAAATGATATTCAAGCTGAATTTGAGATTCAATGATTTGACCAAAAGAGGTATAATGATCGATTGATTTAGGAGAATTTAAGGAGGAAAAATCTAGATATAAGCTCTATTTGTTTAGTTTCAACTAGAGAATTCTTGGATCCTTAGGAACCTAAAATGCAATGCAATATCAAGTATTTGAATTTTATGAAAAGATGCTTTATCTTTAAATATTTATTTTATATAAAAATTTTTGAGTAAATTTGATAATTTAGCATCTTATGAGAGAAATGTCAAACTTAGTTTCTCTTATGAATTTAGCAATTAAAACATTTAAATCAATTAAACTTTTTTTAGTTTAAATTCATCAAAGATAGAATTGATATGTAGGGTCTTAAAATATCATGCTGAATTTTAAGTTAAAACTATTTCAACCATAGCATAATATATAGAGGAGAGCATATTGGTCTTTAAAAATAAAACATTCATATCATGACATAAATTCATTGTAAGCATCAAAATCAATCAATTATATGTAAGAAATGTTTTGAGTAAAGAATTTTATATGCATGCATATTATTCAGTGGATTTAATCAATCAAAAAGATTTTAATAATCATTAATGGTATGATGAGAGAAGAGTTTAGATCATACCAACAATCACCATCCATCATCTATCCTTCCAAGGCATCCAAGCAAAAAAATTTTTCTCTTTTAAGCTCATTAGATCCTTGGCATACCTGCAAAATCAGTTCATAACTTTTAGTACTTAAGCTATCTTGGGTCCATAGGAGTTAGTGTTCAAGGTTTCTTTTGGAATTCAAATTTGTTTAATCAAGATTTGGCCAATTCTTTTAAAATTGTATTTCAAGAACTTATGGCCAGTTTGATTACATTTAAAGTACTTAATAGAATGATCTTTAGTTGAAGCTCTAGTGAAAATAGGTTTAGCATGTTGCTATTTTCTTGACATGTTAAAACGGGTTTCTACTTTGTTGAAAGTAACTCCATTAGTTTTTACCATAGATTAAAGATTTTAAAAGCTAATTATAAACTTTTTAGCTATAGATTTCAAAATCTCAACTTTTCTTCTTAATTTTTTATTTTCTTCTAAGAGCTCTTTCTTTTCATTTAAAAGATTTTTATTTTTTTATAGGTGATTTTAAAATTTCATTTTTCTTCTAAAGCTCAACATTTTCTTTAACTAAAAAACTTTCAGATTTAATCAACTTTTTTTTTCTTTAGCTAAAGAATTCTTTTCTTTCATTAAATTAGAATTATCCCTTTTAAGAACCCTACTTTTCTATCTTAAATTTTTAAACTCATACATTAGTTCATTAAAGGCATCAAGTAGTTCATCAAATATAAAATTGGATGAGTTTTCGAAATTTACCTCATCCTCTAAGGCCATGAGAAAAAGATTCTCGTTTTTCTTTTCCTCATCCGAGCTTGACGTGTCACCACTTTTCCAAATTCCCAATAAGGCACTTTTCTTCATCTTTCTGGGGTGATTTGATTATTGGTGAAAATTTTCTTCTCTTCTTCATTCTTCATATCTTTCTTCATGAGGAACTTCTTGAATTTTTTTGAAAGAAGTACCATGTCATCATTATCTTCTTCTTCATCTTTCTCCGACTCTTCGCTTTCTAGAAAATTGGAAGTAGACTTGAAGGTGATGGTCTTTATTTTATTTGGCTCCTTTTCTTCTTCCTTTTAGGCCATATGCATCTCATGGGTCATAAGAGAACCCATGGTTCTTCTAGGGATAGCTTGGTGAGATCCTTTGCTTCTTGTATTACAATCACCTTAGCTTTCCATTCTTTAGGCAAAGATCTAAGCACCTTGAAAATAAGATCATAGTTAGAATAAGTTTTGCTTAGGCCATTTAAAGCATTTATAATTTTAGTAAATTTGGTGAACATATCAAAAATAGACTCATATTTTTTCATTTGAATATTTCATATTTATGAACAAGCAAGTTTATTTTAGATTCTTTGACTTGGCTTGTTCCTTCATGAGTTATTTCTAATATGTTCCAAAATTCTTTAACCGATGTGCAAGACGGTATTCTTTTAAACTTGTGCATATCTAAGAAATAATAAAGTATATTGATGGCTTTTGCATTTAATTGAGCCATCTTTTTATCAAATTGATCCCATTCCTTCTTCGGCTTGCAAAGAGTTATTCCATTTACTATTTTTGTGGGTGTGTGAGGTCCTCTAATTATGACTCCCCACAAATCATAATCTAGAGCTTGTATGAAAATTCTCATCTTAATTTTTCAAAAGGTGTAGTTGGTGCCATCAAATAATGGTGATCTAAAAGTAGATGGGCCCTCAATAAAATAAACACCACTTGGAGTTGCCATTTGATTTCTTGCCCTTGATGGTTAGGTTAATAATTGATAACAGAGCATCCGCTCTGATACCACTTTTTGCCCAGAGGTTGCATTCCAAGATGGAGAGGGGTGGTGAATTAGGTTTATAAAAATTTTGGCCAAATTTAACTCTAAATAAGTAGGTGTCTTACTTTACTTAATTCAATTTAATATGATTGAAAGTATATGCAATGGAATCAAAAATGAATGAAATTGAGTAATTATGGAGAATATACAATGTGTAGCAGTGAAGTGAAAAATAACTAAATTATGCAAATATGTAAAGCAAATAAAAAAAATAAGAAAGCCAAAAATCATAATACAAACACACAATGATTTTATAGTGGTTTAGAGCAACCTACTCCTACTTCTACTTTCTAAGCTTTTTTTGAGAGTTTCACTATAATCCCTAGGTTGCAGTGCATTTATTTTAACCTGAGATCACAAACAAATCTAGTTGATTTTGTCAGGCCTACCAACCACAATCCTATACCGATAGTTTTTTTGAGTTCACTATCAATCTAGTTAGTTTTAAATAAGGAGCACCAACCATAACCTTTACACCATCCAATTATCCGCTTGGACTAGCCTACACCCCAAGTTTCTTTTCATGAAGAAACTTGTAAAGAAAATAAAAATATAAGGTATAATAATTTAAGCATAAAACAAAAAAAAAAGAAACTCTTTTAATGTGAAAAGAAGAGGTTGAATGAACGGCTCGTATGAAGCTTGAACACTCTTCTTGAAGCTTGAGAGATAGCTTGAGAAGTTGTGGAAGCTATTCCTTGAAATCTCTTTAATCTCTTTTTCCTCTTGTTATTGGATATTCAATGATGCTCACTCTATTTGAATGATTTTCTCTTTCTAAATTCTTAATCACTTATCCCAAATATTTTCTCACTCGTTTTATACTTGAGAGTTGCTTTGAGTGAGTTTTGTCCATTCGGAGGCTTGGACTAGCCATTGGAGTGGAGAATAGCCCATTAGAGAAGTACAAGAAAACTAGCCGTTATACTCTGTCCGATGCTTAGGGTCAACACTTTTTTTTTAGGGTCGACACTTTTTACTCAGGTGTCGATACTTTTTGCTCTAGGATTGACACCTCTTGAGATTCAAAAAATTTATGCTCTCTATCTACTATTTTATGCAATAGAGGTCGACCTTAGGGTTGACCTGGAGGTCGTCCCTTCTACATGCTAGTGCATGTCAAAGGGCTAGGGTTGACACCTTTTCTCCTAGGGTCAACACCTGACCATCCTGAACTTGAGATCTTCATTTCAAGGTAGGGATCGACACCTTCGGCTTTGTGGTTGACACTACCAGGTCTGAAACTCAAAAATAATTTCTTTAAAACTCTTGACTTGATGATTTTTGTATGGATCCTTTTTTGGATTAATTTCTTCAATTTGAACATCTAGAAAGAAATACATCCACTTCTGGAATATATGGTTAAATACTTAAATACTCAAAGTTTGGCAATCATCAAAATCAATCATGGGATTAACACTTATCTAATTTATTTATAATTTAGGTTATTCAGATCAGCACATACTAGAACATCCTCGACACTATAAGGGGTAAACCTTACAGCATGGAAACCTTATTATCAATATATGTAACCTGATATTATTTAGATCTAATCAAGATAATCTAAAGTAGATCTAACATATATTTATTTTAGATTTAAAATTAAAAAAATAAATTATAAATCTATTTAGATGATATCTAACTTATTCATGATTCAATTTACAGACTAGCACATACTAAAATAATCTTTTCATTGTAAGGGTTAACCTTACAACAGGATAACCTTATGATTAGTATGTGCGATCTTTAAGAATTATTTTTAGATTTATTTTAATGCAAATATGATCTTGTCATAAAAGAACCTAGAGCTCTCATTCCACTATTGGAAAACTATGCAAGTTTCATGCATACATTTTAAAACTTCATGAAAATTAGAAGCAGTGGAAGACATAGATTAAACTATTTATGCATGTGATCTAATCAAGAAACCCTGCATCTAGGATCTATGACATGTCAAGATACATGAATAAATCTAAAAAATAAAATAGAGATTGTTATTGATCACATCAATATCCTAGATCTAGAACAATTTAGAATCCCTAGATCATACTTAAGTCAAGAAGAGATTGAATCTCTTACCTTTATGCGGATCGAGAACACGTAGTTGATTTTCATTATTGTTTTGGTTGCTTGAAGTTGCATAGTGCATCCAACCTCTATAGGTTATCCACATGATGTTGCACATAGTTTGAAGGTTCATCGAATGAATATTCGCTCGAAGTGCTAGCTTTTCATAGACCCCCTGATGGTCAATCTAAAAAAGTTTCTTTGTATCTCTTGGACACTCTAAGAGATGAAGATCAGATGGAGGACAAAAGGAGAAGATCAACTTTTGGATCTTTCTAAAAGAAGAAAAGAAAAGGGCCAAGAAAATTATTAAGAGAAGACCCATCTTCTCCTTCAAGATATCAACCATTGATGTCCTAAACAGATCTTCACACCTAGACAAGAGAAGACCATCTCCTCTAGAATTTTTTCATGCCCTTTCTTCTTTTCTCTCTAATTTTTTCTATGGAAAAATATCTCAAATATAGAGAAGAAAAGGTTCTTAATGAAACCCTAAGAGAAGACCATCTTCTCTTCTTTTTTCTTCTCAATAGGACATAAACGTTTCAAGTCCTAAAGAAACCTTTTCCTCTGAGAATATTGGCACCCCAACCACCAATGCTCTCTCCACTTTTCTCTCTAGAATTTTTTTGGAGTTCCCAAGGTTTTCTCATGCCACAGTTATTTTAAACGATGCGCCACAATATAAGGAAGGTTGTTAAGGAGTTTTAAAGGTTTTGGACTCTAATTGATAAAGTCCTTGGGGCGTCCAAATCTTGGACACCCCCTCCCTCAATTTTTGGTGCAAGAGGATTCTCCTCTTCAGATTTAGTGCATGGAAAACCTCTTCCCTTCACATACCAATGGATCTAAAAAATAGACACCACCTTATGATCCCAAGACTAGGTCAAACACTAGTCTTATAAGGAAACTTTGGTGGCATCCAACTTCTTAGACACACCAAAGAAATTTGTGCGAACAAATTCATGCCAAGAGAATAGGAGGGCACAAATTATTTAGGAAAAAATTGGTGCATAACAAAAAGAAAGGTGGAACAAACTTGCATAAAAAAAGGGAGGAGTTTTAAGCTTTTAAAACTCTTTCAATTCTTTGCTAGTATGACCAATTCAAACAATATTCCAAAACTATGGGAGAAGGTGTGCATCGGCTCTCCTTAGGCATAAGAAATCTCATGCCAAAAGGAGAGAAAAATGGCATGGGAATTGAGGGCATGGTGCAAAGGATAATGAGAAGTCCTAGTCGAACTAGGACTCTCCAATTAGACTAGGTCAAACCTACATTTCAAACTCTTTTAACATATGATTCATGCAACCTAATTAAGGATGATCCTAGTCCAACTAGGAGTCTAATTAAATTATATTAAACCATAATTAAATCTGATTTAAATTCCAACTCAATTAGAAATTAGATGCACTCAAGTCCTAATCAATCAAGAAATTATTTTTCCTTATAATTAGCTTATCTCATAAAGTATTTAGACTTGATCCAATCAAGTTCAAACCAATTCTAATTGAATCTAATTCAATTATACTCGATCTCAGTCTAATTGCTTAATCAAATTGAACAATTAGCAATCCAATTGCTAATCGATCCTCCTACAATACTTGTATTTAATCGATCATTAATCGCATTGATGATTCGATCACTAAATAATTCTCAATCATCAATCAACCATCTAATCAAGTAGTAACATTTTATGTGTATAATCCTATAGGTTCGAACCTAAGTCAATAGCATAGGAATCAATTTCTTTATCAATTGAAATGACCATCTAGCAATGGTACCCGATGTTCGGATGGTTGAATGTATGCAAAGCAATATTCTTAGAATCCTGACATATGATTACCATATAATTTATCTTTTTGACTCATAATACTCAAAATAACTTCGAGTTAGCTTTCAACACTCATAATTCTGGCTTCTAGGGCACTCATATCTAACAAACTCCCACTTGACCTAAAGCCAATTGACTACAAATCTATGTCCCATCTTCTTAAAGTGGGCTTCGATCTTCTGACCAAACGGCTTTGTATGCGGGTCTGCCACATTATCTATGGAGTCGACTCTCTTCACCTCGACGTAACCCTTCTTGAGATAATCGTGGATGAGGTGGTATCATTGCTCGATGTGCTTGGACTTCTGGTGAGACCTCGGCTCCTTAGCAAGGGAAATGGCACCATTGTTGTCACAGTACAAAGGAATGGCATCTGATGGCATCACTCCGATCTCCACGACAAACTTCTTATACCAGAATGCCTCCTTCGCAGCTTCTGATGCAACGATATATTCTGCTTCCATGGTGGAATCTGCTATCACTATTTGTTTGGAACTTTTCCAACTGACAGCTCCACCATTGCACAAAAATAAACTTTTAGATGTTGACTTTCAATCATCTACATCGGATATAAAGTCCGAGTCTGTATACCCTTGGACTTAGAGTTCTCCATTACCAAAGACCAACAACATATCCTTAGTTCTTCTCAAGTACTTAACGATATATTTCATAGAAGTCCAGTGTTCTTCACCTGGATTTGACTGATATCTACTCGTGACACTCACGGCATGGGCTATATCAGGTTGTGTACATAACATGGCATACATGAGGCTCCTTATTGCTGAAGCATAAAGGATCTTGCTCATGCGTTCAATTTCCTCAGGTGTGCTAGGGCATATCTTCTTGAAAAGATGAATGCCATGGCTGAAGGATACTAAACCCCTCTTAGTGTTTTCCATACTAAACCTCTTTAGTACTTCCTCTATGTACATCTTCTATGAAAGTCCTAGCATTCTATTCGGTCTATCTCTATAGACTTTAATTTCTAGAATAAAGGATGCCCTCCTAGGTCTTTCATGGAGAATTCTTTAGATAACCACATTTTAACTATGGCCAACACGAAAATATCATTCTCGATAAGGAGGATGTCATCCACGTACAATACGAGGAAGACAACAGTGCTCCCACTAACCTTTTTGAAGACACATGATTCCTCTTCATTTTTGATGAAACCAAACATTTTGATCACATCATTAAAATGAGTGTTCCAGCTTCGAGATGCTTACTTAAGTCCATATATGGACCTTTGCAGCTTGCAAACCTTGTGATCAGTATCACTAGATGTGAAACGTAGCAGCTGTTCCATATAGATATCTTCCTCAGGATATCCATTTAAGAAGGTCATTTTCACGTCCATTTGCCATATTTCATAATCGAAATAGGCTGCAACGACAAGCAATGTGCGGATGGATTTTAGCATAGCCACTAGAGAAAAGGTATCCTGATAGTCAGTGCCTTCGCATTGACTATAACCTTTTGCCACTAGTCTAGCTTTGAATGTCTCCATATTTCCATCTGCACCAATCTTTCTCTTGAAGATCCATTTACACCCAATAGGTAATATACCTTTTTTATGGATCTACCAAGGTCCAAACTTGGTTTGAGTGCATCGACTCAATTTCTGACTGCATTGCCTTTAGCCATTTCTCGAAGTCGATATCTGATATCACCTCGTTATAGGTTTTGGGATCATCACCATGAACCCCATTACCTATGAGGAACATTTTCTATACATCCTCTGAAATAGTACCTAAGTACCTTTCAAGGGGACGGAAAATCCATTACGATCTACGAGGTGGAGGAGGTAGTGTATGGATTGGCTTAACTTGATTTGGTTCCATTTGGTCCTTAGCTCGTTGCTCTTGTGAGACCTTCTCATCAAGCTTGATCTGCTTTCCAATGCCGCTATCTTGAATAAACTATTTTTTAAGAAAGATGGCATGTTGACTCACAATCACATTGTGATCTTCTGAAATATAGAAATAATATCCTAATGACTCTTTAGGATATCCTATGAATCGAGCTCTAAAGGATCTAAAGTCTAACTTGTCCGCTTGTTATCTTTTGATATGAGTCGGACAATCCCAAATTCTGAGATGACTTAGACTTGGTTTCTTACCATGCCATATCTCATACGGTGTGGTAGGAACGGTTTTAGAAGGAACCCTATTCAGTAAGTATATTGCAGCTAACAAATAGTATCCCCAAAGAAAATTAGGGAGATCTATGAAGCTCATCATAGATCAAATCATATCTAATAGGGTCTGATTCCTCCATTCTAAAACCCCATTGAGTTGAGGTGTTCCTGGTGGAGTCTATTAAGAGATTATGCCATTTTCTTTAAGATAGTCCAGGAATTTTTGACTAAGGTATTCACCTCCTCGATCTGATCAAAGAATCTTAATGGATTTTTTAATTTATTTTTCTACTTCATGTCTGAATTCTTTAAACTTTTCATCGCTTCAGACTTATGTCTCATAAGATACACATATCCATACCTTGATAAATCATCGGTAAAGGTTATGAAGTAGACTAAGTTGCCTCTAGCCGATACATCAAATGGGCCACACACATCTGTATGTACTAGGGCAAGAAGATCTATGGCCCTTTTCCCATATCCTACAAAAGGGAGCTTAGTCATTTTGCCATGAAGACAGGATTCATAAATTGGATATGACTCGGAAGTCAATGGACTCAATAGCCCGATTTTCTCCAATTTGTTAACCCTATCTTCTGCTATATGACCTAATCTTAGGTTCCATAGATACCTATCATTAGGACTATCCCTAGGACATTTTGATTTTATGGCATTCACATTTTGCTCAAAGTTAAAGCAGATACATCAACATGTAACTGATAAAGACTATTAATAAGGAAACCACTTGCAATTTCATTTCTTTCATAATGAATGTTACAATGGTCCTTAAGAAAACTAATTACATAACCTTCTAATGCAAGGTAAGAAACAAAAATCAAATTCCTGCTTGCTGCAGGCATATAATAATAGTCTTTTAATACAAAGTCTAAACCAGATGGTAGTCGAAGAGGGTATGTTCCCATGGCCACGACAACAACCCTTGCTCCATTTTCGATGCATAGGATCATCTCACCATCCCTCAGTCTCCTGCTATCCTCAAGACCCTGCAAAGAAGTACACAAGTGAGCACTAGAACCAGAGTCAAGCACCCAACTGGATGCAGAAAAAACTATAAGGTTAGACTCAATAACGAGCATACCTCCAGAAGGACCTGTCTCCTTCTTCTTTAGGATGGCCAGGTAAGTAGGGCAGTTCTGCTTTCAATGGCCGTCATTGTTGCAATGGAAATACTTTTCTTTGCCAACGGCGTTCTTCTTCAGCTCTACCTTTTTCTTCTTTCCTTCTTCCACCTTATGCTTTTTCATAGATTTTTTCTTCTTTTCAAAAGACTTTTTCTTGAAAGAAGTCTGTTCCATAGCAAGCACTGAGCCTTTGAAACCTTTCATGGAAAGCTCAACGGTAACCAGCATGTTCATAAGTTCGACCAAGGAGTTTTGAAGTTTATGCATATGGTAGTTCATGATGAACTACCCAAATGCATCAGTCAAAGATTGCAGAATTATGTCATTCTGTAGATCCAAGTCCAACCTCACTCCGAGCTTCTCAAGCTCTTCCAAGTCCTTGATCATCATCAGACAATGATCTTGAACTGACTGCCCATCACGCATCTTAGCCTTGAACAGTCATTTAGTGACTTGATACTTGGCTATGCGACTCTGTTCACCAAACATCTCTTATGGTGAGCCAACATTTGGCGAGCAGTTCTGATATCTTCATGTTGGCACTGAAGCTCATTAGACCTTGAGCCCAACATGTAGTATCTGGCCTTATTATCTTTGTCAGTCCACTTATCCAGAGATGCTCTCTATTCAGCGAATGGATGAGCTGGTAAGGTGGAAGGGTCCTAGTCCAATACATAAGTTAACTTCTCAAAACCCAAAATGATTTTGAAGTTCCAGAGCCAATCCTAGTAATTTGGTCTGGTCAGTCTATGGGTGTCCAGGATTCGTGCTAGTGGGTTGGATGCAGACATTTTTCTGTAGAGAGTCAATGTTTCTAGTTAGATATTGTAATTAAGACATAACCAATTTGTTTAAGGATTTTATTTTTAAACAAATTAGCTCCCACTATTTTCTCGGATTCCTACACTTCCTTTGTAGAGATGCAAAAATCTCCACGATTACTGATTTTTAGTGGGTAGTGCGGTGCCACCGACTTACTCATCACCTCACCTAATAGTTATTGGTGATGGGTTAGCCAATGGGTGAACAACTCTTGTTCAATGATTCTCTAATCATGGTGCACCCAAACTTGATCTCTAATTCATGAATATCACCGTGTTTGGAATATTGATCCACTCCTTAGTTATGTCAGACCCACCATTTGCACAGATTGGATTCCTAATTGAGTCTCTCACCGTATCCAAAATATTGAGCCTAATTCATCTTCCAGCCCATAGCATCCAATGCCTAATAGACATGGTTGCATCTTTTCGATGCAACTGAGCCACTGTAACCAGCCGAGAACAATCAACCTTGGAAAGGGTCCGCACATCTACAATGGTGGAAGACCTTAGACTTAATCTTTTCTTAGGGAGATTTGATTTAGGTCTCATTAAACTAGACTTGACATAGTCATAACCATTATGACTAACCTAGTGGCATGGATTAGCTCGGATTATTGACCACCTCAGATCAGAACCGAGTCAACAAACATGGTCAGATAAGTGAGACTGGTGGAATGGATATGCCATTAATTCGACAAGAATGCATTCGAGTCGAGTAGCTCCCAATTAAAAACTAGTCGTTCGTATCTGCCAAACTTACCTTAGAACCTAAATTATTGAGATAGAACCAATCGGGTTAGCCTACAATCCAGACTCTAACCACTGAGCCTAATTAGGTCTTAGCTTGATCGATCACATTCGTGACTCGATCATGATCCAGACTTAATCCTATTAGGCTGGTCAATTTAAGCATTGTTGATCCCATCTAACCAACTCTTGATTCGGTTTGATCAACTGCTAGACCTAATTGAGCTACCCAAGTTCGAACCCAGATTTATGAATATGTCTTAGATATGAAATTCTCAATTTTAGACCTAATTGATATTTCATAAACTTAATTCTTAATTAAGTTAGGATTCAAAAATAAAACATGTAAAAAGATCCTAGGGTTTCAGGATCTAGGATTTTGTAGAAAGTAAGTTTTCAATTTTCGATTAAGGATGAATGTGCAGCACCCCTACATATCATAAGAATACTCCATCGAATGGGAGGAGAGGGTCTTTAAGCCCTACTTTATTCTTATGACCGGACGGCCAAGGGGAATGCCTTAATCAGAAATACAACTAATCTACAAAAATAAATTAGATCTAAGCATATATCTCATATAAAAGATAGATCTAATTAAAACATGTTTTGTATATATCACATATATCATGCATGCATGTTTTTCAGATCTAAATTATCTCATAATCATCTAAAAAATTAAATTTAAATTCGATCATATCAAATAAAATTTAATCTAGACCTATTTGTAGAACTATTCTACAACTAGTCTAAACATGCAACTATCATATCTCATATGAACAATTAATTTTATTTTATTTTCTATTTTCAGATCTGATTATAATATTTATAATATTAAAAAATAGAAAATAAATAGATCTAAAAATCATTTTTAATCAAACAAAAATTGTGATCAAACTAGACTACACAGAATAATTCTATTCCTAGTCTAGTTATGTATCTCATACATATTAGATCTAAATTAATTTATTTTAATTTTTTTTTAATTTTTTGATTTCAGATCTAATCACATCTCATGTGATATCTGAAATTACTAATTAATCAAATTAAATTAGATCTAAAAAAAAATTTATAAGAACCTGGCTCTGATACCAGTTGAAGAAAAATCATGATTTCTCAGGTCAGGTTTGTTCAGATCTGATTGGATCGAGAGACATATTTCAAAAAATTCTCCTCTCAGATCTAGATCAGATCTGATACTTTTTACATCTAATTTATAATCTGATAATTAAAAAAATAAAACTAAATTAATTCTGAATTAATTTTTATCTTGATCTTTGGTAATCTGATTACACATTGATGATCCTGCGGAAGCTCTGAGGTTTTGGATCTAGCCACGCAAGTGCCTAACCTCTACCGGTATCCACTTAGGCTGGATCTGGAGATCTTCTCCTTGTCTTTCTTTTCTTCAAAAATTAGATCTGAATTTGATTTGGAGGATCTTCAAAATACCTTCTGAAGATCACCCATCATCTCTACAGCAGTGCTGCCTTCTTCCTTTATCGTCATCCTTTCTTGCTTGACTCGCACTAATCAGAAGAACCCAACTTTCTTGAGCATGGAGAGGAGGGAGAGGGCCAGATGGTGGCATGGAGAGGGAAGAGAGACAGCCTTAGGGCGTGGCTTAAGATGAACTCTTTGAAAGTGGGCACAGACAGGGTCTATTTATAGACTCTACTGCGCCATGCAGTGCTGCATCACCCCGGCCAATCGCGTTGCTTTGTTCAATCAGATCTAAATCTGATTGGTGGGATGAGAGACCCACAAATTCATCCTAAGGTGGCACCTAAGACTGATCAAAGTCTATAGATGAGGGTCACCTAGTTTGAATCCAACAAGCAACCTGGAGTCCATCCGTATGGGACTCCAGCATCCCTATCCATGGGCACATGCCATCCTACACGTGCACCCCCTTCTTTCCAATTTTTAGAGAGGGGACAAGCCCCTATCTGCTCTCCAATAAGTTCATGACACATGGGCAGATGTCCAAGGGTCAAAAGTCAATGTTTGACTAAGTCAAAGTATAAGAATTAGCAGGTGACGAAAAATGGCTGGTGTTGTCTCAAATTTATCTCATAAATTAAGACAACCCATTTTTGACTTGGACAAGCTCTAATCAGACTAGGTAAAGATACCTGAATGAGCACAAACTTATTTGGCTTAGTCGAGATAACTTTTAAGATAGAAAAAGAAGAATGTTAAGCTCAATCGTGTGCTAGCACGATTTTCTTGAACCTAATTGAATCTTATTCAAATCAATTGAACTTGGTTAGTCCAATTGATGATATCCAGATCCAAACACTTATTTATGTGATCTAGTTAGATTTAGTTCTATATGGTAATTGAATATATCGTGATCTCCATCATCAACATCATCGAAACTCCTTTCGATGGATCAGAAATCTTCTGATTCAGACAACCTAGAATGATTGATCATCTAAATTATTCTAATTGCTCCCAAAATCCACCAGTGACACCTAGCAGCATATGGTGGCAACCCATCAAAATTGAAAATAAACCTCTCGGTGCAGCTACTTGTGTGATTAAGTTCTTCTATCTTGAGCTCCGATCAGATTAGGTTTAAGGTGAACTCGTCAAACCCTAATTTCTATCATATAATTTAATCATTCAATTCAAGTCCGATGTAAAAATCTTAATAGAAACTCTTTCTATTATTTCACTCTCTGCCATGGCCATAGGCTTATGGACTTGATTCTCATGATCATCATAGGGCTACTCCTCATCCACCGAGGTAGATAGATTCCATCTTGGTGCAATCCAATTCCTACAATGAAGATGCTATAGCCAACATACACCTCAGGATTCTGAATGGCTAGGAGACCAAGTCATGGTGTAGTCAAACTAAAACATCCTCAAGGTGAACTGTCAATGCACCTCAGGTCAAAGAACCAGACACACTACTACAGCATCGAGTCAGTCATCGATGAGAAGGTAGACTTCCTTATGACTACTCGAGGTGGTCACACATGGTGCCCTCGTTCTCTAACGAGTACCTATACTCTTGCTCCTATGTCTCCATACAATAGACTTAAGACTCATCTACTATAAAAAAGTGATTGTACACTAACCTTCTGGATCAATCACCATCCTCATGATGATCCTACCGTCAGGAGCATTTTATGAGTTAATAAATGAAAATTCATGTCTTAAATTTTCAACTCTTGAAAATATGAATTATCATTACCGCTAACTCTAGGGATGTATCACAGACACTAAATACACTTATGTGATAGAAATTAACCCACTTTATTATTTATAGTCAAAATTATAATTTTACCCTTAGAAGTGTATTATAAGTGTCAGTCAATTCTGGCTTCTAGGGCACTCATATCTTACAGTATTATCATTATTAACTCATAAACTACTCCAGATCATACAATCATCATGAGGATGATGATTGATCCAAAAAATTAGTGTATGGTCATTTTCTTAGGGTAGATGTATCTTGAATTTTATGGTGTGGAGACATGAGAGTGAAAGTATAGGTGTTTGTTTAGAATAAGGGTTTTGAGCTTGACCAACTTCGAGTAGTCATAAGAAAATCTACCTTTCCATCAATGATTTGCTTGTTCTGTAGTTGTGTGTCAGGTTCTCTAACATGAGATGCATTGATAGTTCACCTTGATGGTATTATACTTTGACTACACCATTACTCAATCTTCTAGTCATTTGAAATCCTGAGGTGTATGTTGGCCATAGCATGTTCATTGTAGGAATTGAATCGCACCAAGATGGAATCTATCAACCTCGGTAGAGGAGGAGTCCTAAGGTGATCATGAGCTTGAGTCGTAAAGTCCATGGCTATGGTAGTGTGAAATAATAGAAACGAGTTTCTATTAGAATTTCACATTGGACTCAAATTGATTGATTCTATCATATGACAAATATGAGGTTTGATGGGTTAACATCAACCTTGGTTCTATTGAAACTCATGATAAAAGAATCAAATCACATAATAACTACATTGAAAGGTTCTTATTCAATTTTGATAGGTTGCCACCATATACTACTAGATGTCACTGGTGGATTATGGGATCAATTAGAATTATCTTGATGATTGATAATTCTAATTGATTGAATCTGAAAGAGTTATGATCCATCGAAAGGAGTTTCGATGATGTTGATATTGGAAATTATGTCATATCTTATTAACATATAGAATTGAACCTATGGGATAACACGAACAAGGGTTTGGGTCTAGATGTTTTTAATTGAACTTATACAGTTCGATTGATTTGGATTTGATCCAATTAGGTTCAAAAAAATCATGCTAGCACATGATTGAACCTAATTTTCTCCTACATTGGATTTCTTGTTGGATTGGGCCGAGCCAAATAGGATTAGGCTTACCTGGACATCATTTATTGGCTTTGTCCTGATCTCTTAAGAGGATAAGGATGAGGGGATGCCAAGTGTTGGCACCCCCCATGTTTGACTTGGTCTTCATGCACAAGAAGAGAGGGGCGCACACCCCCTAGAACTTCTCTTGGGTAATGCACCATCAGATATCTAAGAGAGTAGGGGGTGCATGCCCCTCCCTTTCTTCCTTGCATGCGCCCCTTGGAGATATGGATAAATGTGGATGAGTTTAAGTTTAAACAAGTTTGAAAGACTTAAGGTTGTTTTGACTTGAACTTCAAACTGGAGGGAGGTTATCTGAGCACCAACCACCTTATCTAGATAAGATGGTGCATGCCAGGTGAGTGTTTTGTTTGACAAAACACATGGAGAATTTAGATATGGTGCCAAATATTAGTTGGAGAGTCCTTCTGCTTTAAATATTTGATCCGATCAAATACTTAAAGTTCTAGGACTCTAGGTTTCCTATTTCTATAAATAGGAAACCAACTAAAAGCTTTCTAAAAGTATTTTTGCAAAGTGCAAAGCCCTACTCCTCTCCTCCTCCATGCCTCCTCCCTCTCCAATTCCTCTTTCTCCCCCACGCCCAAGGGGTGGGCTCATCCAAGTGCTCGAAGGTTGATGTGCTACTGCATAAGAGAAGGAGATCCGATCGTGTGTCGATCGAAGTGTTGCCGACAATTAGATCGAAGGTAGATAAAGGAGATCCAAATCTAACATGTCGAAACTAGATCAAATCAAAGAAGACATCCAGATCTGAATTCAAGTGGATACCAATAGAGGCCAGGCACGTGCGTGGCTTTAAGGTGCACCTTAATCAAGTCTAGATCATCAGATTGCGGAGATTGTCTACTCGTGCAAGGTGATACAATCATCCTATGAATGCATGCTTTTAGTTAGAGTTTTTTATAATTAGATATATGATACCTAGCCTGGATCAAATCTAAAAAAAATTTTAAATTTTGCTGCATCTAATCTGATTTGGCTCTTTTGCTCGAGTTATGGCTATGGTGTTGTCATAGTAAACTAGAACTAGACCATCCAAAGATGGTGTCACTCCCAGCTCGCCGATGAACTTCTATAGATACAACTTCTTTCGCAGCATTAGATGCCATGACATACTCCATCTCACATAAAGAATTAGCCACAATGTGCTGCTTGGAACTCTTTTGGCAGACCGCTCCACTGTTTTGGGTAAATACATAACTTGACACACTCTTACGATCATCATCATCTAACTATAAACTAAAATCAATATATCCCACAAGTCTCAAATTAGCATCTCCGTAAATGAGCTACTAGTCCTTAGTATTTCTTAAATACTTCAAGATTGTCTTTACAACCTTCTAGTGATTCTCATCCTGATCAGACTGGTACCTACTCACTATCCCTAGTGATGCTATATTCGGTCTCTTACACATCATGGCATACATAATAGAACCCACTATTGAAGCATATGGTATTGTACTCATAGGCTCTCTCTCTTAAGGAGTTGTTGGATAATCTCTCTTTAAGAGAGTAATTCCATGGCCTATTAGGAGATAGCTTTTCTTAAAATTCACCATACTAAACTACTTCAGCACGATATCGATGTGCATGGTCTAGGATAACCCAAGCAACCTTTTTGATCTATCTCTATAGATCTTCATCCTTAGGATGTAGGAAGCTTCTTCCAAGTCTTTCATAGAGAATTGAGATGACAGGCAAACCTTTATTTCCTATAGTGTCGGAATGTCATTTTTGATTAAGAGAATATCATCTTCATGCAATACAAAAAATACTACTATAGAACTATTAACCCATTTATACATGTAGGGTTTCTCTCCATTCTTAACGAAGCTATACATTCTATCAACTTATCAAAATGCATGTTCTAACTCCGAGATGCCTTCTTTATTGCATAAATGGATCTCTAAAGCTTGCACACCTTGGACTCGTTTGTGGTTGTGAATCCTTCAAGATGTATCATATACACCTCTTCTTTTAGCTCTTCATTCAGGAAAGCTATCTTCACATCCATTTACCAGATCTCGTAGTCCAAGTATATTACTATCACAAGCATAATCCGAATGGACTTAAGTATTACCACTAAAGAAAATGTCTCACCACAGTCAATACCATAATGCTGACGATATCTCTTGGCAACCAGATAGGCTTTATGGGTCTCCATCTTTCCATCTGTACTTCTTTTTTTTTTGAAAATCTACTTATACCTAATGTATTTTACCCCTTCAGGTGGATCAACTAGTATCCATACATTGTTGACCTTCATGGACTCCATTTTGAACTTCATGTCTTCAAGCTACTTATCAGAGTCAGACCTCTACATGGCATCCATGTATGTGATCGAATTCTCTTCATTCTCATCGAGTTCAATAAGATCACCATCTCAAATATAGAAATCATAGTGTCTACTCAGCTGATATTGTACTCCACTAGATCTCCTTAAGGGTACCTCTACAATGGATTTTGGATTTGATCTTATCAAATCTAGTTCTATAGGTTCACTAGAATATGTCGATTCTTCTACCTGTCAAACTTCACCATGTTCAACATTAGAGACAGCAGTTCCTTCTCTAAGAAACTTCTTTTCCAAAAAGACTATCCTATTGCTGATGAATACTTTTTGCTCTTTAGGAAGGTAGAAGTAATAACCCCTAGTTTTTTTGGAGTATCCTATAAACAAGAACTTATCAGACCTAGGTCCAAATTTTTTTTCTATAAATATTTGACATAAGACAAACATCCCCAAACCCTATGGTGAGAGAGTATTGGCCTACATATAGTCCATATCTCATATGATGTTTCTATAAAAGACTTGCTTGAAATATTATTCAAAACAAAATAATCAGTCTCAAGTGCATAACCCAAAGAAAAATTGGTAGACTCATAAATCTTGTCATGGACCGAACCATGTCCAATAGGGTTCGATTCCTCCTCTCAGACAAACCATTATGCTGTGGTGTTACAGGAAGGATCCATTGTGAGAAAATCTTATTCTCGCCTAGATATATCAAAAACTCATTAAAATGGTATTCATCTTCTCGATTTGACTGAAGAGTTTCAATACACTTTCCAAGTTATTTTTCTACCTCATTACGAAATTATTTGAACATTTCAAATGAATCAAATTTACTCTTCATAAGATAGACATACTCATACCTAGATAGGTCATTAGTAAAAGTAAAGAAGTAGTAATACATGTTGCAATATCACCATGGCATCACCTATCTCTGATACCACATATAGTGGAAACTCCTAATCTTTAGCATGAACCTGAGGAGAACTTTGACATTCTTTATGGCAGTAGACTAATGATCCACCTAATCTAGATCTGTGATGGGGTGCCTCCCTCCTTGGGCTTGAGAAAGGTGCCACCCTTAGGGCGGTAACTCTAGAGAGAAAAGAGAAGAGAGATTAAGGAAGAAAAGATCTATATTCCAATCCACATTATAAATCCTAATACAACCTATGTATTTATACATGGCAATTAAGCCCGACCAAAAATTTTCCTGGCTAACCAAATACATGAAAGTACTCACCAAGCCCATGTACACCCATGTCTATCATGCTCTCATCTTCTGGATCTAAACCCAACCCATATATGTGTTAGCCACCTTAAGACCTTATTAGACCAGGCCTTAAGATCCCAAATAGAAAATCCCATCCAGTTCTATTCGCCACCATCAAGCCAGCTCTGTCAAGAGCCGAGCTGGCTTGACTACGTATCACTCGAATATTTTCTTCTATCTGTTTGAGACAGCAAGCTCGACTGCATCCCAAGTCAGCTTGGTCTCAGCTTGAGCTAGCTCGACTGCATTTTCAAGATAGCTCACCAGTTGTCAGCCTCTTATCTTGGCCGATTCTTCTCCTAACTTTGGTCCTTTGCTCCATCTTCTATCCTAGGTGTCCGGAGCAGCTACCAAGCCTCTTAAGATCCTCACACCTGAATCTCGAGTCCATGCAGGGCTACATGCCACTTTCATCGTAGGATAACTCCTATCCTAGTCCTAGGATTCATACCTATCCTAGACTTTCGGAGCCAACACCCTAGCTCCTCCTATGGCACCCAAAGACTTGGGAGCACTATACTATATCATACAATCTCCACCTTGGTGCACCCAAGCCTTGGCATACCTGATAATGTTCTCCTATACGATCCCGCTATTCTGACAGCCTCTTATGCAAACACCACCTTCGCCAATCCTCTTTAGCTGTTGTGCATCCTTGAGGCCTATGGGAGGACTGCCTCCACAGTTGAAGACCTTAGCTTGCTTTTTTGCACCAGCCTAAAATTATTGAAATTCTTCTACTTGGCAACTGCATCAATTATCCTAGACTTTCCTTAAGATCCTACAGCATCCCTATACCAGCACTCACTATAAATCCTAACACGATCTCCTCAGAACTTCGTCAGTCTTTCTCGCACATGCCGCTCTACCTCGAACTATGCAACTCGAGCATTAGTGCTAGGATATTGGCCCTACTATACTCCGTACTCTGAACTCCTATCACATCTCTATCGATAAAGCCACCTCCATCCGATGCTCCATCAAAAATCAAAGCCCACTTGATGCTACAGAAGCTGGCTCTATAATCAAGTCCTTCAAGGCCAACCACTCAATGCTGCACTACTGAGCCTGCCGCTGCACCTTGCACACCGTTGATGCTCCTTCGGACCCTCCGCACTCTATGGATTGAAGGAAAAACCATATTTTTTAGGTCAAGTTCGTTCAGATTTGATTAGATCAAGAGGGATATTTTAAAAATTTTCTCTTAGATCCAAATCAGATCTGAGATTCTTCAAATTTAATTTTATTGATCTAATAAAATAAAATAAAAATAAAATAAATTAAATCTAATTTAATTGTATCTTGTTGTGGGTAATCCTATTATCCTATGATGATACTGATGTTTGCTTGAGGTTCTGGATGTAAACATGCAAGTGCCTAGCCTCTACTGATATCCACTCGGACAGGATCTAGGGATCTTCTTCTTCTCAATCTGTACTCCAAAAATTAGATCTAGATCTGATCTTGAAGATCTTCAAAATGCCTTTTGAAGATCGGGTTTTGTCTCTT
Organism: Cocos nucifera; assembly: GCA_006176705.1. Taxonomy (NCBI): domain Eukaryota; kingdom Viridiplantae; phylum Streptophyta; class Magnoliopsida; order Arecales; family Arecaceae; genus Cocos; species Cocos nucifera. Next base: position 154,805 of record QRFJ01001200.1, read on the forward strand.
GCAGTAGTGCTACCTTCTTGCTTTCTTGTTGCCTTTTTCTTGCTTGGATCACATCAAACTAAAGCCCAAAACTTTTTGGGCATGGAGAGGAGAGAGAGAATCTGAAGGAGGCATGGAGAAGGAGGAAGAAAGGCTATGTGGCAAGGGCAAAGGGCAGAAGCACTCAATCTTGGGTGCAGATAGGGGTTATATAGAGCCTGCTGCGCCATGCAGTGCCACATCATCTCGGCCAATCACGGCTCTTCATACAATCAGATCTAAATCTGATTAGTGGCATGATATCATCTGATCCAATTAGATTAGAGTTTCTCACAAACCTCCTTAGGTGGCACCAAGATAGGTCAAAGAAGAGTCTTTGGCGCCACCCAAGTAGAGAGGATGAAGCAGCTGGAGTCCCATCCGTATGGGACTCCAATCTTTATCCTCTTTAGGCGCACGCCTCCCTAGGCATGCACCCCCTCCCTTTCCTCTTCTTAGCAGGGGACAATGCCCCATCTACTCTCCTATGGGTGCATGACACATGGGCAGATGTCTAAGTTTCAAACGACAACATTTGACCAAAGTCAAATAATGAGATTTAGCAGATGACGAAAAATGGTAGGTGTTGTCTCAAATTTATCTTATAAATTAACATAATCCTTTTTTGATCAGGACAAGCTTCAGTTAGACCAAATAAATATTTCTGAGTTAGCCCAAACATATTTGGCTCAGTCGAGACTTTTAATGATTGTTGAAGAGGAATATCAGGCTCAATCGTGTGCTAGCACAATTTTTTTGAACCTAATTGAATCTTAATCAAATCAATTGAACTAGATTAGTCCAATTGATGATATCCAGATCCAAACCCTTGATTGTGTGATCTTGTTAGGTTTAGTTTCATATGGTAATGGGATATGTCATGATCTCTATCATTGCCATCATCGAAACACCTTTCGATGGATCAAAACTTATCTGATTTAGACAACTAGTATGATCGATCATCCAAATTATTCTAATTGCTCTCAAAATCTACTAGTGACACCTAGCAGCATATAGTGGCAACCCATCAAAACTGATAATGAACCTCTTGGTGTAATTACCTGTGTGATTAAGTTCCTCCATCTTGAGCCCCAATTGGATTAGGGTTAAGGTGATCTCGTCAAAACTCTAATTTCCATCATATGAATTAATCATTCGATTCAAGTTCGATGTGAAAACTCTAATAGAAACTCTTTCTATCATTTCACTCTGCCATGGCCATGGGCTTATGGACTTGATTCTTATGATCATCATAGGGCTGCCCCTCATCTACCGTGGTAGATAGATCCCCTCTTGGTGCAATCCAATTCCTACAATGAACATGCTATAGCCAACATACACCTTTGGATTCCGAATGGCTAGGAGACTGAGTTATGGTGTAGTCAAACTATAACACCCTCAAGGTGAACTACCGATGCACCTCAGGATCAAAGAACCAGACACACCACTGCAGCATCGAGTCAGTCATTGACGAGAAGGTAGACTTCCTAATGACTACTCGAGGTGGTCACGCTCAGTGCCCTCATTTTCTCTAATGAGTACCTGTACTCTCACTCCGGATGTCTCCTACACCATAGACTCAAGACTCATCTATCCTAAAAAAAAAGCGATTGTACACCAACCTTCCGGATCAATCACCATCCTCGTGATGATCCTATGGTCGGAAGCATTTTATGAGTTAATAATGATTATTCATGTCTTAAATTTTCAACTCTTGAAAATATGAATTATCATTACCATTAACTCAAAGGATGTATCACAGACACTAAATACACATATGTGATAGAAAATAACCCATTTTATTTATTTATAGTCAAAATTATAATTTTGCCCCTAGAAGTGTATTACAAGTGTCAGCCAATTCTGGCTTCTAGGGCACATATATCTAACAATCTCCCACTTGTCCTAAAGCCAATTGGCTACAAGTCTAAGTCCCATCTTCTCAAGGTGGGCTTCGATCTTCTGCTGGCCCAACGGCTTTGTAAGTGGGTCTGCCACATTATCTGTGGAGTTGACTCTCTTGACCTCGACGTAACCCTTCTCGAGGTAATCGTGGATGAGGTGGTATCGCCGCTCAATGTGCTTGGATTTCTGGTGAGACCTTCGGCTCCTTAGCAAGGGCTATGGCGCCATTGTTGTCGCAGTATAGAGGAATGGCATCTGATGGCATTACTCAATTTCTGCAGCAAACTTCTTGTACCAGAATGCTTCCTTCGCAGCCTCTGATGCAGCGATATATTCTGCTTCCATGGTGGAATCTGCTATCACTGTTTGCTTGGAACTCTTCCAGCTGACAGCACCACCATTGCACACAAACAGACTCCCAGATGTCGACTTTCGATCATCTATATCGGACATGAAATCCGAGTCTGTGTATCCCTGGACTTGGAGTTCTCCGTTACCAAAGACCAACATCATATCCTTAGTTCTTCTTCAAGTACTTAAGGATACATTTCAGAAGTCCAGTGTTCTTCACCTGGATTTGACTGATATCTGCTTGTGACACTCACAGCATGGGCTATATCAGGTCGTGTACATAGCATGGCATACATGAGGCTCCCTATTGCAGAAGCATAAGGGATCTTGCTCATGCGTTCTATTTCCTCAGGTGTGCTAGGGCACATCTTCTTGGAAAGATGAATACCATGTCTGAAGGGTATTAATCCCCTCTTAGAGTTTTCCATACTAAACCTCTTTAGTACTTTCTCTATGTACATCTTCTGTGAAAGTCCTAGCATCCTATTCGGTCTATCCTCTATAGACCTTAATTCCTAGAATAAAGGATGCTTCACCTAGGTCTTTCATGGAGAATTCCTTGGACAACCATATTTTGACTGTGGTCAACATGGGAATATCATTCCCAATAAGGAGGATGTCATCCACGTACAATACGAGGAAGACAACAGCGCTCCCACTGACCTTTTTGAAAAACACATGGATTCCTCTTCATTTTTGATGAAACCAAAATTTTGATCACATCATTGAAATGAGTGTTCCAGCTCCGAGATGCTTGCTTAAGTCCATATATGGACCTTTGCAGCTTGCAAACCTTGTGATCAGCATCACTGGATGTGAAACCTAGCGGCTGTTCCATATAGATATCTTCCTCAAGGTATCCATTTAAGAATATCATTTTCACGTCCATTTGCCATATTTCATAATCAAAATAGACTGCAATAGCAAGCAATGTGCGGATGGATTTTAGTATAGCTACTGGCAAAAGGGTATCCTGATAGTCAATAACTTCGTGCTGACTATACCCTTTTGCCACTAATCTAGCTTTGAATGTCTCCACATTCCCATCTACACCAATCTTTTTCTTATAGATCCATTTACACCCAATAGGTACTATACCTTCTGGTGGATCTACCAAGGTCCAGACTTGGTTTGAGTGCATTGAGTCAATTTCTGACTTCGTTGCCTCTAACCATTTTTTGGAGTCGATATCTGATATCGCCTCATCATAGATTTTGGGATCATCACTATGAACCCCATTACCTACGAGGAATATTTTCTTTACTTTCTCTGAAATAGTATCTAAGTACTTCTCAGAAGAATGGGAGACCCTTTCTGATCTATGAGGTGGAGGAGGTAGTGATTGTATTGGCTCAACCTGATTTGGTTCCATGGGATCCTTAGCTCGTTGCTCTTGTGAGACATTCTTCTCGAGCTTGATCTACTTTTCAATGCTGCTATCTTGAAAAAACTATTTTTCAAGAAAGATGGCATGCTGACTCATAATCATATTGTGGTCTTCTAGAATGTAAAAATAATATTCTAATGACTCATTAGGATATCCTATAAATTGAGCCCTAACGGACCTATACTCTAACTTGTCTACTGGTTGTCTTTTGACATGAGCTAGACAACCCTAAATTCTGAGATGACTCAGACTTGATTTCTTACCATGCCATATCTCATATGGTGTGGTAGGAATGGTTTTAGAGGGAACCCTATTTAGTATATATATAGCTGTTAAAAGACTATGTCCCTAAAGAAAATCAGGAAGGTCTATGAAGCTCATCATGGATTGACCATATCTAGTAGAGTCTAGTTCCACCGTTCCAAAATTCCATTGAGTTGAGGTATTCCAGGTGGAGTCCATTGAGAGACTATGCCATTTTGCTTAAGATAGTCCAAAAATTTTTGACTAAGGTATTCACCTCCTCGATCTGATCGAAGAACCTTAATAGGTTTTTCAGTTTGCTTTTCTACTTCATATATGAATTTCTTGAACTTTTCAAAAGCTTCAAACTTGTATCTCATAAGATACACGTACCCATATTGATTTTAATCATCGGTAAAGATTATGAAGTATACAATGTTGCCTCTAATCGGTACATCAAATGGGCTACACACATTAGTATGTATTAAGACAAGTAGATTTCTGGCCCTTTCCCCATGTCCCATAAAAGGGAGCTTACTCATTTTGCCATGAAGACATGATTCACAAATTGGATATGACTCGAAAGTCAACGAACTCAATAGCTTGATTTTTTCTAATTTGTTAAACCTATCTTTCACTATATGACGTAGCCTTAGGTGCCATAGATACCTATCATTTGGACTATCCCTAAGTCATTTTGATCTTATGGCATTCACATTTTGCTCGACATTAAAGATAGATATATCAATATGTAACTGATAGAGACTGTTAATGAAAAAACCACTTGCAATTTTATTTTTTCATAAAGAATATTACAATGGTCCTTAAGAAAACTAATTATATAGCCTTCTTGTGCTAAACATGAAATAGAAATCAAATTCCTACTTGCAACAGGCACATAGTAACAATTCCTAAGTACTAAATCTAAGCCAGACGATAGTCGAAGAGGGTAGGTTTTCATGACCACAGTAGCAATTTTTGCTCCATTTTTGATGCACAGGATCATCTCACCATCCCTCAGCCTCCTGCTATCCTCAAGATCCAGCATGGAAATGCATAAATGAGCACTAGAACTAGAGTCAAGTACCTAACTAGATGCAGAAGAAACTGTAAGGTTACATTCAATAACGAGCATACCTCCAGAAGGACCTATCTCCTTCTTATTCTTTAGGGTGGCCAGGTATATAAGGCAATTCCACTTTTAGTGGCCGTCTATGTTATAATAGAAATACTTTCTTTTGTCAGTGGTCTTCTTCTTCAGCTCTGCTTTCTTCTTCTTTGCACCTTCCATCTTCTGTCTTTTCATAAATTTCTTCTTCTTTCCAAAAGATTTTCTCTTGAAAGAAGTCTATTCCAAAGTAAGTACTGAGCTTTTAGAATCTTTCATATAAAGCTCAGCAGTAACTAGCATGTTCATTAGTTCGGCCAAAGTACTCTGAAGTTTATGCATATGGTAGTTCATGATGAACTGCCCATATGCATCAATCAAGGATTGTAGAATTATGTCATTCTATAGATCCAGATCTTACTTCACTCCATGCTTCTCAAGCTCTTTCAAGTCCTTGATCATTATCAGACAATGATCTTGGACTGACTGCCCATCATGCATTTTAGCCTTAAAAAATTATTTAGTGATCTGATATTTGGCTGTGCGACTCTGTTCACCAAATAACTCTTGTAGGTGAGCCAACATTTGGTGAACAGTCTTGATATCTTCATGTTGGAACTGAAGCTCATCAGATATCGAGCCCAACATATAGTATCTGACCTTGTTATCTACATCCATCCAGTTGTCAAGAGATGCTCTCTGTTCAGTGGACGGACGGGCTAGTAAGGTGGGGGGATCCTAATCTAATACATGAGTTAACTTCTTAAAATCCAAAATAATTTTGAAGTTCCAAAGCCAATCCTTGTAATTAGGTTCGATCAGTCTATGGGTGTCCAGGATACGGGCTAGTGGATTGGATGCAGATATTTTTCTGTAGAGAGTCAAAGTTTCTAGTTAGATTTTGTAATTAAGACTTGACTAATTTATTTAGGAATTTAATTTTTAAATAAATTAGCTCTCACTATTTTTTTGGATTCTTATACTCCCTCTGTAGAGATGCAAAAATCTCCATGATTAATAATTTCTAGTGGATGGTTCAGTCCCACCAACTGACTCATCACCTCACCAAATAATTATTGGTGATGGTTTAGCCAATGAGTGAACAACTCTTGTCCAATGATTCTCTAATCATGGTGTACCTATGCTTGGTCTCTAATTCATGAATTTCACCATGTCCGAAATATTGATTCACTCCTTAGTTAAGTCAAACCCACCATTTGCGTAGATTGGATTTCTAATGGGTCTATCACCATATCCAAAATATTAAGCCCAATCCATCCTCTAGCTCATAGCATCCAATGCCTAATAGACATGTAATATCTTTTCGATGCAGCTGATCCACTGTGACCAGTCGAGAACAATTAACCTTGAGAAGGGCCCGCACATCTACAATGGTGGTAGACCATAGACTTAATATTTTTTTAGAGAGATTTTATTTTGGTCTTGTTAAACTTGACTTGACATAGTCATAACCATTATGACTAACCTAGTGGCCTGGGTTAGCTCGAATCATTAGCCACCTCAAATTAGGACTAAGCTGACAAATATGGCCAGGTAAGTGAAACCGATGGAAGGGATATGCCATTAACTTGACAAGAACATATTCGAGTTATGTAGCTTCCAATGAAAAATCAGTCGATCGTATCTGCCAAACTTATCTTAGACACCAAATTATTAAGCCAAAACCAATCGAGTTAGCCTACAATCTAGACACTAACCATTGAGCATAATTAGGTCTTAACTTGATTGATCACTCATGTGACTCGACCTTGACCCAGACTTAATCCTCTTAGGTTGGTCAATTTAAGCACTCTTGATCCCATCTAACTAACTCTTGATTTGATTTGATCAACTGTTAGACCAAATTGAGCTACCCAAGCCCGAATCCAATTTTATGAATATGTCTTTGATCTAAAAATTTTAAATTTTAGACCTAATATATTTCATAATCTTAATTCTTAATTAAGTTTAGGGTTCTTAAACAAAACATGTAAATAAAATTCTAGGATTTCAGGATCTAGGATTTTGCAGAAAATAAGTTTTTAATTTTTAATTAAGGATGAATGGACAACACCCCTACACATCATAAGAACACCCCATCGAATGAAAGAAGAGAGCCTTCAAACCCTTCTTTGTTCTTATGACCGGACGGCTAAGGGGAATGCCTTAATCAGAAATATGATGAATCTATAAAACTAGTTAGATCTACATATATATCACATATATAAAATTGATCTAACTTAAAAATATGTTTTGCATACATCTTATGTATCATATCATTTATGATTTCAAATCTAAATTTTCTCATAAACATCTAAAAAATAAAATTTATATTTGATCATATCAAATTAAATTTATTCTAGACAATTTTGTAGAACTATTCTACAACTAATCTAAACATGCATCTATCATGTCTTATATGAACAAAATTAAATAAATTTATTTTTTATTTTTTAGATCTAATTATAATATTTATAATATCAAAAAAATAGTAAATAAATAGATCTAAAATTATAGTTAATCAAATTAAAACTATGATCATCCTAGACTACACATAGAACAATTCTAATCCTAGTCTAGTCATCCATCTCATACATCTTAGATCTAGATTATTTAATTTTTTTTAATTTATGATTTTAGATCTAATCACATCTAATGTAACATATAAAATTATCTAATTATTAGATCATAATTTTATTAAAATAAGATCTAAATAATTTTGGAACCTGGCTCTAATACCAATTGAAGGAAAAACCCTACTTCCCAGGTCAGATTCGTTCAAATCTAATTAGATCAAGAGGGATATTTTAAAAATTTTCTTTTAGATCTACATTAGATCTGAGACTCTTCAAATTTAATTTTATTAATCTAATAAAATAAAATAAAAATAAATTAAATTAAATCTAATTTAATTATACCTTGTTGTGGGTAATCCTATTATCTTGTGATAAACCTGATGTTTGCCTGAGGTTCTAGATGTAGTGACGCAAGCGCCAGGCCTCTACCAATATCCACTTGGACAAAATCTAGAGATCTTCTCCTTCTCAATCTGTACTCCAAAGATTAGATTTGAATCTGATCTTGAAGATCTTCAAAATGCCTTTTGAAGATCGGGTGTTATCTCTTGCAGCAGTGCTGCCTTCTTGCTTTCTTATTGCCTTTCTCTTGCTTGGATTGCACCAAACTAAAGCCCAAAACTATTTGGGCATGGAGAGAAGAGAGAGAATCTGAAGGAGGCATGGAGAAGGAGGGAGAGGGGCTATGTGACATGGGCAAAGGGTAGAAGCTCTCAATCTTGGGTGTAGATAGGGTTTATATAGATCCTACTGCACCATGCAGTCCCACATCATCTCGGTCAATCATAGCTCTTCATGCAATCAAATCTAAATCTGATTGGTGGGATGACATTAACTAATCCAATCAGATTAGAGTCCCTCACAAACCTCCTTAGGTGGCACCAAGACTGATCAAAGAAGAGTCTTTGGTGCCACCCAAGTAGAGAGGATGAAGCAACTAGAGTCCCATCCGTATGGGACTCCAATCTTTATCCTCATTGGGTGCATGCCTCCCTAGGCTTGCGCCCCCTCCCTTTCCTCCTTTTAGTAGGAGGACAAATCCACATCTACTCTCCTATGGGTGCATGACACATGGGCAGATGTCTAAGTTTCAAAAGTCAACATTTGCCCAAAGTCAAAGAACAAGATTTAGCAGGTGACGAAAAATGGCAGGTGTTGTCTCAAATTTATCTTATAAATTAAGACAACTCTTTTCTGACCTGGACAAGCTCCAGTATGATCAAGTAAAGATTCCTGAGTGAGCCCAAATATATTTGGCTTAGTCGAGACAACTTTTAATGATTGTTGAAGGAGAATACTAGGCTCAATCATGTGCTTGCACGATTTTCTTGAACCTAATTGAATCTTATTCAAATCAATTGAACTGGGTTAGTCCAATTGATGATATCCAAATCCAAACCCTTGATTGTGTGACCCAAGTAGGTCTAGTTCCGTATGATAATAGAATATATCATGATCTCTATCATTATCATCATCGAAACACCTTCTGATGGATCAAAATTTTTCTAATTTAAATAACTAGTATGATTGATCATCCAAATCATTCTAATTGCTCCCAAAATCCAACAGTGACACCTAGCAGCATATGGTGGCAACCCATCAAAACTGAAGATGAACCTCTCAGTGCAATTACCTATGTGATTAAGTTCCTCCATCCTGAGCCCTGATCGAATTTGGATTTAGGTGATCTCGTTAGAATCCTAATTTTCGTCATATGAATTAATCATTCGATTCAAGTCCGATGTGAAAACTCTAATAGAAACTTTTTCTATCATTTCACTCTGCTTTGGCCATAGGCTTATAGACTTCATTCTCATGATCATCATAGGGTTGCTCATCTACCGAGATAGATAGATCCCTTATTGGTGCAATCCAATTCCTACAATGAACATGCTATAGCCAACATACACCTCAGAATTTTGATTGGCTAGGAGATCGAGTTATGGTGTAGTCAAACTATAACACCCCTAAGGTGAACTACCGATGCACCCCAGGTCAAAAAACCAGACATACCACTACAGCTTCAAGCCAGTCATTAACGAGAAGGTAGAGTTCCTAATGACTGCTCGAGGTGATCACGCTCAGTGCTCTCATTCTCTAATGAGTACTTGTGCTCTCACTTCGGTGTCTCTATACCATAGACTCAAGACTCATCTATCCAAAAAAAAGCGATCGTACAGCAATCTTCTGGATCATTCACCATCCTCACGATGATCCTACGGTCGGAAATATTTTATAAGTTAATAATGAATATTTATGTCTTAAATTTTTAACTCTTGAAAATATGTATTATCATTACCATTAACTCAAGAAATGTATCATAGATATTTTCAAATACACACTATGATAGAAAATAATTTATTTTATTATTTATAATCAAAATTATAATTTTGCCCTTAAATGTGTATTACAAGTTGATAAGTACCTTAAATTCACCAATAAAAGTATTAATTTATCAATTAATTCATATTAATTTTTAAGAATTAATGATCAATTTATATATAATTTTAAGAAATTAATATTTTTATTAATTAAAAAATAATAAAAACTAAAAAATAAAATTTTATAATCAATAGAAAGAGCTTATTTTTTTGATCATAGTGAAATAAGTTTCACATAAAACGAAGCTAAAACGAAGAAGATATAATTTTTTTTAAAAAATAAAATAAATAAAAATTAAATGAAAATAAAATACGGCTCAGCCGGCTCATGCCGTCGTGCCATATCAGCCGGCGCATCCAAACACGCTGAGCCAAGCTGACAAAGCTAGTGCACCAAGCTAGCCATGCAAGTCGACTCAACCGTGGAAGCCGTCAGTTGGTCTACGATCCAAAAATGGACAGCCAACTCAGCAGAAACCAGCGAATCACGGAGCGACACGTGGTGGACCTAGATCCTTAAAGGTTCATAAAAAATCTATCATGGCTCACCGAGCATTTTAGACTTTTCACTCGACGATAGGAGGTGCTGATTGATTGCGCTGTACGGTGCAGCCAGTCCCCGCGGTCCATGAGAGTAGTAAAGGTGTGATCGGACGGATCTAGTTCATTGCGGTCAAGATCGGACGGTGGTGGTTATTTTTGGATTTGATTCAAATTTCATCAGCGATCTAGCATGATTCGACGGCTAGAAAATCAGCCAATAAAGATCCAACGGTCCAGAAAGCTCCTGACTTGATTAAAACATTCAGAACTAAATCCAAAGGCTAGATTTTCTCCTGATCATTGTGATCAATGGCCAAAATTTAATCCGACCTGATCTGAGTGGATACGCATCCTATTTTGATGATTTTTGATCCATTGAATTCCTATTGATGTCCAGATTTCATCTAGAGCGACAAAATTCGTTCAAGACTCCTTTTAATATAATTTTTATTCAGATTTCTCCATATTTTGACGATCAAAGAGCTTCTTAGTCCCACATTGCCTAGAAGAAAACTCTCCAGCCCTCCTAGCTCTATAAAAAGGACTCTAGGCCTCTAGAAATCAATATCTTTGATCAAGAAGAAGCTTTGGTATAGGAGGAAGCTAAGCTATGGGTTAATGGCTGCTTCAAAGCAATGGGTGCCGAGAAGAAGAGCTGGACTTCTACACCATCTTTCTACAAATGTCGATCAGAGATCAGCCTATTTTATTTTTATTTTTTATGTATTTAAATTATGAACTTTTAATTAATGCAATATTTATTTTTATGCTTTTTAATTTCATGCTTTTTATTATAATTTAATTTCTATACTTTAATTATTACTTTTATTTTACTGCAAGTAGATGCTATGATCTAACTAGTAGATCTTAGTACCAAGTTTATTTTTCTACATAATTTAATTTTTAGTTTATAATTTTAATTTTTAATTTTTGACTTTAAATTCTATTTTCAAAATTTTTTTTTTTTCAAAAATTAAAGATTTTAAATCTAAAAATACTACCTTTTCTGTGGATTCGACCCGACTCACTACTATTTATGTATTTTTAATTATTTTAAGAAGTCAAATTAAATTGATAAATATAATGTCTTAACAACAACATCACACTCTTATCAAGTTTTTGGCACCGTTGCCAAAAATTATTTTTAATTTTTGATTTTAGTTTTTAAAATTTATTTTAAATAAATTAAAAATAATTTCGATAAATGCATCAAGTTTTTGGCACCGTTGTCGGAAAAGGCACGAACATTAAGTTTTTGACCTCTTTGATTTTTTTATAAATAAATTATAAATAAAATTTTTATTTTCTTATAAATACTGCTTGCTAACTTTTTTTTTATTTTACAAAAAAAAGGTTAGAAAACAAAGAAAACCAAGGTAAGGAACAAATCATTCAGTTTTGCTTAGTGAGATCAATCCTAACCCTAGTCCTTATCTTATTTTATTTATTTATTTATTTTATTTTAAATTAAATTTAAAAAAATATATATCCACTTAAATTTAATTAAAAATCTCACAAGATTAGAAATTCTAATTATTTAGAGCATGCATCATATTAATTTTATTTTTATTTTTATTTTTTTTTGGTGATTGCTGGAGGTAAGGTAAGCCTTTCAAAATCTAATTAGTTGCATGCATCTAGTTTAAATTGCGTAGAACCCTTTGATTGAAATTTTTTTATGCATATTCATATTAAACCAAATTAAGGGTAATACCCAATTAAAAAAGATAAGATGGAGATTTGATCATCCTTCCTTAGCCTATAAATAATCAACCAGCATCCTGCATTGACCCAAGCTTTTAATTTTAAAATCAATTAGACGTCAGCCTTAGGAACTCGAACTCAATAGGAAAAGAAACCATAAAAGTTGAACTAGATTAGAGTTAGTCAATTTGACTGATGTCTAGAAAAGTGGTTCAAAAATGACTGGACCCGAAGGAAGATGGTTTCGATTTCTAATTGGTTCTGTTAGATTACCTGGCCAAGCATAATTGGTGTCTAAGACAAGCAACGGGAAAACTCCCACCGACCTTACACTTATCTGATCAGTTGATTGGCTGATCCTATACTTAGAGGATTTGAAGGTGATCTTGGCACTTAGCAGCTGTCTAGATCTATGATAACCCTTAGTCAGGATTGATTGACCAATTTGATTACTAACCAACATCAAACCTAATTAAACTTAATTCTTTTCTCTCTTCTTAGTCCTAAGACTCCTTAGGATCTCTTCTTTCTTTTCTATTCTTTCTCCTCTAAAAATAAAATAAAAATTAAATTAAACTAACTAAAAAATATATTAAAATAAATAATTAAATTAAATCAAACTAAATTAAAAATAATAAATAAAATAATTAAAAAAATTAAAAAATAATAATATAATAAAATAATAAATATATATAAATTTTTAAAAAAATCTAAAATATTTCAAACCATACATTAGGGTTACACTAATACATGCACGGTAGGAAATTACTTTTTTTGATTTAGTTAAACTTAATTGAATGGTTGATTCACATTAAACCTGATAATCAAATGGCTAATCTGAATTTAATAGTTCAAAAATTAGATAAATTTGACCTTCTTGCCTAGAAATTAGATCAACTCCTAATCCTCGGTCAACAATCTCCTACACATTTCACATCACCTAGTCCAATCCATCATGCTGCACAGTTTTCACATTTTATTCAAGAATAAGTTCAAACTACTCAAGGCTACTCCAAGCCGATTAATAATTTTCTTTCAAATTCATATAATCCACGTTGGAGTAACTACTCTAATTTTTCTTGGACATCCCAACAGACTCGGGCTCAGACCCAAATTTCACCTATCCAAAACTATCAAAATAGGCCCCAATACCAAAACTATAACTATAATAATGGTCAGTCTAGTCAGTTTACCCAGCCATTATATAATAATCAGCTATCATACCCACCTCCTCAATGGACCAATCTAGCTAATGATAGGTTTAACTAACTTCAATAATTGATTCTGACTCAACAGCAATCTATCGCCAGGCTAGAAGCTCAAATTGGACAACTAGCAGAATCTAACATTAGGAGAGAACTAGATCAACTATCAAGCCTACCAATTTCAAACAACCCATCTAATGTCTACCAACTATCTAGACCAAGTTATCAATTTAATATCTCACTTAAGAATCTCCAATTTGAGAATGTCAAAATAAATCCTGAACTTAAAAGCAGTAGAATTCTTATGGACCCATACCAAGACCAAGTGAAAGAGGCTAGTACTGATGCTAGCCAAAATAAAAATTTAGAGGAACAGGTTAGTACTGAGACTAACCACATAGAACAATCTGAGCTAGAAATTAGTGCTGATGCTAGTTCTAGTTTAAATAAGATAGACATAAGGAAAAAGAGAATATAGATGATTTACCTGAGACTTATAAACCTAATGTCCTATTCCCTTCAAATCTAGAAGCTGATTCTTCTTGCAAAAATCAAGAGGCATACAATGAAGTGTTAATGGAGTTGTTTAAGTAAGATCACATTAATTTACCTCCAGAATTAAAACCACCTTTAGTCACCCTTCTAGCACCCATTGAATCAAACTTAACTCCTAATACAAAAACATAATTCATGAGTATTTTAGTAGAACAAATAGGAGAAATTCTTAATAAACATGGGTCTGAGAATGGGGTCATAAATTACGTCCCTAAAATTAATAATAATTATATCAATAAAGAGATAAGAAATTATCTTCCTAAGATTGGCAATCCAAAATCGTTGAAATTTGTCAATCTAATATTTGACACAGGATAGTAAGCTGCATTGTGTCTGATTGAAGATGGTAAACTTAGCACTTATTGGGAGACAACCCAATATTTAGTTTTCTTTTTTTTAATTTATCTTTTTATTTAATTTTTTTAGGATAATTTGAATAAGTTGGAGGGAGAGCCCAAAATTTCAAAGGCATGTGCTGGATCAAAAATATGGTTAGGTTTATTCTTTCATGTTCTTTATTACATCCTTTATTTTTTTTTCTCCATTGAGGATAATGTCGATTAAGTTGGGGAAGGATAAAATTAAAAATTTTAAAATTTTAGGTCCTCAAGAAAAAGTTAGTATTTAGTATTTAGACATCTGATTATGATTCAGAATCGAATTAAACTAAGCATTTTTAAAAAAAATTGATACATAGATCAGAGAATCTATGAGATATTGAGGAATCAAGTATTAAAAAAATCAAATAAAGAGTTAAGTCTAGAACATAAAAGTTTTTCTTTAAGTATTTCTAATTTTTTTCTACTAAACAAAGAAAAATCTACTTTTTATGGGCTTGTGTAGGGTAACTATACATTTATTCATATAAAAAATTAAATAAAATAGTTTTTAAATACTTCTCACTGAGTAATCGGGCTTCTTTGCCTAAGCAAGTATTGAGTTTTGCTTCAAAAGATGGAAAGGGCAAAGAAGCTCATTGTAAAGCTAGTCTTAACTTGTAGCCTATTTGATTCGAGCTAGTAAGCCTGAGGGATATTCTATACCTAGTGCCCTAAAGCCAACTAGTTTGGTAGTCATTGGTCCAAGACTCGCTACTGGTTTAGAAGTAGCAATTGTTAGATATGTGTGCCCTAAAAGCCAGAATTGGCTGACACTTGTAATACACTTTTAGAGGCAAAATTATCATTTTGACTATAAATAATAAAATGAATTATTTTCTATCACATAAGTTATTTAGTATCTGTGATACAACCTTTGAGTTAATGGTAATGATAATTCTTATTTTCAAGAGTTGAAAATTTAAGATAAGAATTTTCATTATTAACTCATAAAATGCTCTTGACCGTAGGATCATCATGAGGATGGTGATTGATCCGGAAGGTTAGTGTACAATCGCTTCTTTGTAGTAGATGAGTCTTAAGTCTATGGTGTAGAGATATTAGAGCAAGAGTACAGGTACTCATTAGAGAATAAAGGCACTGAGCGTGACCACCTCGAGCAGTCATAAGGAAGTCTACCTTCTCATCGATGACTGACTCGATGCTGCAGTGGTGTGTCTGGTTCTTTCACTTAAGGTGCATCGGCAGTTCACCTTGAGGGTGTTATAGTTTGACTACACCATGACTCGGTCTCCTAGCCATTCGAAATTTTGAGGTGTATGTTGGCTATAGCATGTTCATTGTAGGAATTGGATTGCACCAAGATGAAATCTATCTACCTCGGTGGATGAGGAGCAGCCCTATGATGATCATGAGAATCAAGTCCATAAGCCCATGGCCATGGTAGAGAGTGAAATAATAGAAAGAGCTTCTATTAAGGTTTTCACATCAGACTTGAATTAAATGATTAAATCATATGATAGAAATTAGGGTTTGACGAGTTCACCTTAATCCTAATCTGATCGAGGCTCAAGATAGAAGAACTTAATTACATAACTAGCTGCACTGAGAGATTCATTTTTAGTTTTGATGGGTTGCCACCATATGCTGCTAGGTGTCACTGGTGGATTTTGGGAGCAATTAAAATAATTTAGATGATCGATCATTCTAAGTTGTCTGAATCAGAAGAGTTCTGATCCATCGAAAGAAGTTTCGATGATGTCGATGATGGAGATCATGACATATCCCATTACCATACATAACTAAACCTAACTAGGTTACACAAATAAGGGTTTAGATCTAGATATCATCAATTGAACTTATCCAATTCAATTGATTTAAATAAGATTCAATTAGGTTCAAGAAAATCGTGCTAGCACACGATTGAGCCTAACATTCTTCTTTTTCTATCATAAAAGTTATCTCGACTGAATCAAATGAGTTTGTGCTCACTCAGGTACCTTTACCTAGTTTCACTAGAGCTTATCCAAGTAAGAAAAGGGATGTCTTAATTTATGAGATAAATTTGAGACAATACCTACCATTTTCCATCATCTGCTAATTCTTGTGCTTTGACTTGGTCAAACATTGGCCTTTGACCCTTGGACATCTTCCCATGTGTCTTGCACTTATTAGAGAGCAGATAAGGGCTTGTCCCCTCTCTGAAAATTGGAAGGAAGGGGTTGCATGCCTAGGATGGTGTGCGTCCATGGATAGGGATGCTGGAGTCCCATACGGATGGGACTCCAGGTTGCTTCTTGGTTTCTACTTAGGTGGCCCTTGGGTATCTACTTTGACCAGTCTTAGGCACCATCTAAGAATGAATCTATGAATCTCATATCAGATTGGATCAGGTGATGTCATCCCATGAATCAGATTTAGATCTAATTGCACGAAACAACATGATTGGCTGGGGTGATGCAGCACTGCATGGCACAGCAGAGTCTATAAAAAGACCCTATCTGCACCAACTTTTGTGAACTCCTCTTCCAAGCTATGCCCCAAGGCTGCCCCTCTCCCTTCTCCATGCCACCATCTGGCCCTCTCCCTCCTCTCCATGCCCAAGGAAGTTGGGCCTTCAGATTAGTGTGAGTCAGGCAAGGAAAGGTTGACGAAAAAGGAAGAAGGTAGCACTGCTGCAGAGATGATGGGTGATCTTCAGAAGAAGTTTTGAAGATTCTCCAAATTAGATCCAAATCTAATTTTTGGAGAAAAAAAAGAGAAGGAGAAGAACTCTAGATCTGGCATGAGTGGACATCGATAGAGGCCAGGCGCTTGCGTGGCTAGATCCAGAACCTCAGGGCTTCGACAGGATCATCAACGGGTAATCAGATTACCCGGAATCAAGATAATATTAATTCAAAATTAATTTAGTTTTATTTTTTTATTCATTAGATCATAAAATCTGATCTGAAATGTGTTAGATCTGATTAGAATCTAAGAGGTAATTTTTGAAATATGTCTCTCGATCCAATCAGATCTGAACGAACCTGACCTTGAAAAATCAAGATTTTTCTTCAACTGGTATCAGAGCCAGGTTCTTATAAATTTTTTTTTAGATCTAATTTAATCTAATTAATTAGTAATTTTAGATATCACATGAGATATGATTAGATTTGAAATCAAAAAAATAAAAAAATTAAAATTAATTAATCTAGATCTAATATGTATGAGATACATAACTAGACTAGGTATAGAATTGTTCTATGTGTAGTCTAGTATAATCATATTTTTTATTTAATTAAATTTGATTTTTACATCTATTTATTTTTTATTTTTTGATATTATAAATATTATAATTAGATCTAAAAATAGAAAAAAAAATTAAATTTAATTTATTCATATGAGATATGATAGTTGCATGTTTAGACAAGTTGTAGAATAGTTCTGCAAATAGGTCTAGATTAAATTTTATTTGATAAGATCAAATTTAAATTTAATTTTTTAAATGATTATGAGATAATTTAGATTTGAAACATGCATGCATGATACATGTGATATATACAAAATATATTTTAATTAGTTCTATTTTTTTATATGAGATATATGCTTAGATCTAATTAGTTTTTATAGATTAGTTATTTTTCTGATTAAGGCATTCCCCTTGGCCGTCCGATTATAAGAACAAAGTAGGGCTTAAAAACCCTCTCCTCCCATTCGATGGGGTGTTCTTATGATGTGTAGAGATGCTGCGTGTTCATCCTTAATCAGAAATTAAAAACTTACTTTCTACAAAATCCTAGATCATGAAATCTTAGGATCTTATTTACATGTTTTGTTTAAGAATCCTAACTTAATTAAGAATTAAGTTTATGAAATATCAATTAGGTCTAAAATTGAGAATTTTAGATCTAAGATATATTCATAAATCTGGGTTTGGGCTTGGGTAGCTCAATTAGGTCTAGCGGTTGATCAAATCGAATCAAGAGTTGGTTAGATAGGATCAACAATGCTTAAATTGACCAACGTAATAGGATTAAGTCTGGGTCAAGATCGAGTCACGTGAGTGATCGATCAAGCTAAGACCTAATTAGGCTCAGTGGTTAGAGTCTGGATTGTAGGCTAATCCGATTGGTTCTGTCTCAAAAATTTGGTGTCTAAGATAAGTTTGGCAGATAGGATTGACTAATTTTTAATTGGAAGCTACTGGATTCGAATGCGTTCTTATCGAGTTAATGGCATATTTCTTCCATCGACCTCACTTACCTAGCCATGTTTGTTGACTCAGTTCTGATCTGAGGTGGTTAATAATCCGAGCTAAACCATGCCACTAGGTGAGTCATAATAGTTATGACTATGTCAAGTCTAGTTTAATGAGACCTAAATCAAATCTTCCTAAGAAAAGATTAAGTTTAAGATCTTCCACCATTGTCGATGTGAGGGCCCCTCATGGAGTTGATTGTTCTCGACTAGTTACAGTGGCTTAATTGCACTGGGAAGATGCAACCATGTCTATTAGGCATCGGATGCTATAGGCTGGAGGATGAATTAGGCTCAATATTTTGGATACGGTGAGAGACTTAATTAGGAATCCAATCTGTATAAATGATGAGCCTGACATAACTAAGGAGTGGATCAATATTTCGGACACAGTGAGATTCATGAATTAGAGATCAAGTTTTGATGCACCACGATTAAGGAATCATTGAACAATAGTTGTTCACCCATTGGCTAACCCATCACCAATAACTGTTAGGTGAGGTGATGAGTAAGTCGGTGGCACCGCACCACCCATTAGAAATCAGTAATCGTGGAGATTTTTGCATCTCTACAGAGGAAGTGTAGGGATCTGAGAAAATAGTGGAAGCTAATTTGTTTAAAAATAAAATCCTTAAATAAATTGATTTAGTCTTAATTATAATATCTAACTAGAAACATTGACTCTCTATAGAAAAATGTCTGCATTCAACCCACTAGCATGAATTCTGGACACCCATAGATTGACCGAACCAAATTACAAGGATTGGCTCCAAAACTTTAAAATCATTTTGGATTTCAAGAAGTTAACTCATGTATTAGATCAGGACCCTCCCACCTTACCAGCTCATCCATCCACTGAATAGAGAGCATCTCTGGATAAGTGGCTGACGAAGATAACAAGACCAGATACTACATGTTGGGCTTGATGTCTGATGAGCTTCAACGCCAACATGAAGATATCAGAACCGCTCGCCAAATGTTGGCTCACCTACAGGAGATGTTTGGTGAACAGAGTCGCGCAGCCAAGTATCAAGTCACTAAATGACTGTTCAAGGCTAAGATGCACGATGGGCAGTTAGTCCAAGATCATTGTTTGATGATGATCAAGAACTTAGAAGAGCTTAAGAAGCTCGGAGGAGGTTGGACTTGGATCTACAGAATGACATAATTCTGCAATCCTTGATTGATGCATTTGGACAGTTCATCATGATCTACCATATGCATAAACTTCAAAACTTTTTGGCCGAACTTATGAATATGCTGGTTACCATTGAGCTTTCCGTGAAAGGTTATAAAGGCTTAGTACTTGCTATGGAACGAACTTCTTCCAACAGAAAGTCTTTTGGAAAGAAGAAGAAATCTGTGAAAAAGAAGAAGATGGAAGGAGGAAAGAAGAAAAAGGTAGAGTCGAAGAAGAAGACCGCTGACAAAGGAAAGTGTTTCCATTGCAACAATGACAGCCACTGGATGCGAAACTGCCCTACTTACCTAGCCACCCTAAAGAAGAAGGAGGCAGGTCCTTCTAGAGGTATGCTCGTTATTGAGTCTAACCTTATGATTTCTTCTACATCCAGTTGGATGCTTGACTCTAGTTCTAGTGCTCACTTGTGCACTTCTATGCAGGGTCTTGAGGATAGCAGAAGGCTGAGGGATGGTGAGATGATCCTGCACAACAAAAATGGAGCAAAAGTTGTTGCTGTGGTCATGAAAACCTACCCTCTTCGACTACCGTCTGGTTTAGACTTAGTATTAAAAGACCATTATTATGTGCCTGCAACAAGAAGAAATTTGATTTCTGTTTCTTGCCTTGCATTAGAAGGCTATATAATTAGTTTTCTTAAGGACCATTGTAACATTCTTTATGAAAGAAATAAAATTACAAATGGTTTCCTTATTAATGATCTTTATCAGTTACATGTTGATGTATCTATTTTTAACTTTGAGCAAAATATGAATGCCATAAAATCAAAACATCCTAGGGATAGTCCTGATGATAGATATCTATGGCACCTAAGATTAGGTCATATAGCAGAAGATAGGATTAACAAATTAAAGAAAACTGAGCTATTGAGTCCATTGACTTTCAAGTCATATCCAATTTATGAATCCTATCTTCATGGCAAAATGACCAAGCTCTCTTTTGTAGGACATAGGGAAAGGGCCATGGATTTTCTTGCCCTAGTACATACAGATGTGTGCGGCCCATTCGATGTGATGGCTAGAGGAACTTAGTCTACTTCATAACCTTTACCGATGATTTATCTAGGTATGGATATATGTACCTTATGAGATACGTTTGAAGCATTTGAAAAGTTCAAAAAATTCAGACATGAAGTAGAAAAGCAAATTGGAAAACCCATTAAGGTTCTTCGGTCAGATCGAGGAGGTGAATACCTCAGTCGGAAATTTTTGGACTATCTCAAAGAAAATGGCATAGTCTCTCAATGGACTCCATCAGGAACACCACAATCCAACGGGATTTCAAAATAGAGGAACAGAACCCTATTAGATATGGTCCGATCCATGATGAGCTTCATAGACCTTCCTGATTTTCTTTGGGGATACTGTTTGTTAACTGCGTATACTTACTAAATAGGGTTCCTTCTAAAACCATTCCTACCACACCGTATGAGATATGGCATGGTAAGAAACCAAGTCTGAGTCATCTCAGAATTTGGGGTTGTTCGGCTCATGTCAAAAGACAACAAGTGGATAAGTTAGACTTTAGGTCCTTTAGAGCTCGATTCATAGGATATCCTAAAGAGTTATTAGGATATTATTTCTACATTCCAGAAGATCACAATGTGATTATGAGTCGACATGCCATCTTTCTTGAAAAGTAGTTTATTCAAGATAGCGGCATTGGAAAGCAGATCAAGCTTGATGAGAAAGTCTCACAAGTGCAATGAGATAAGGACCAAATGGAACCAAATCAAGTTAAGCCAATCCATACACTACCTCCTTCACCTCGTAGATCGAAAAGGGTTTTCCATCCTCCTGAAAGGTACTTAGGTACTATTTTAGAGGATGTAGAGGAAATATTTCTCATAGGTAATGGGATTCATGGTGATGATCTCAAAATCTATAATGAGGCGATATCGAATATCGACTCCAAGAAATGGTTAGAGGCAATGAAGTCAGAAATTGACTCGATGCACTCAAACCAAGTCTGGACCTTGATAGATCCACCAGAAGGTATAGTACCTATTGGGTGTAAATGGATCTTCAAAAGAAAGATTGTTGTAGATGGAAATATGAAAGACATTCAAGGCTAGATTAGTGGCAAAAGGTTATAGTCAATGCGAAGGCATTGACTATCAGGATACCTTTTCGCCAGTAGCTATGCTAAAATCCATTCGCACATTGCTTGCTGTTGCAGCCTAATTCGATTATGAAATATGGCAAATGGACATGAAAACGGCATTCTTAAATAGATATCTTGAGGAAGATATCTATATGGAACAGTCGCTAGGTTTCACATCCAGTGATGATGATCACAAGGTATACAAGCTACAAAGATCCATATAAGGACTTAAGAAAGCATCTCGGAGCTGGAACACTTATTTTAATGATGTGATCAAAATGTTTGGTTTCATCAAAAATGAGGAGGAGCCATATGTCTTCAAAAAGGTCAGTGGGAGCGCTGTTATCTTCCTCATATTATACGTGGATGACATCCTCCTTATCGGGAATGATATTCCCATATTGACCATAGTTAAAATATGGTTATCTAAAGAATTTTCCATGAAAGACTTAGGAGAAGCATCCTTTATTCTAGGAATTAAGGTCTATAGAGATAGACTGAATAGGATGCTAGGACATTCATAGAAGATATACATAGAGGAAGTACTAAAGAGGTTTAGTATGAAAAACTCTAAGAGGGGTTTAGTACCCTTCAGGTATGGCATTCATCTTTCCAAGAAGATGTGCCCTAGCACACCTGAGGAAATAGAATGCATGAGCAAGATCCCTTATGCTTCAATAATAGGGAGCCTCATGTATGCCATGTTATGTACACGACCTGATATAGCTCATGTCGTGAGTGTCACGAGCAGATATCAGTCGAATCCAGATGAAGAACACTGGACTTCTGTGAAATGTATCCTTAAGTACTTAAGAAGAACTAAGGATATGTTGTTGGTCTTTGATAATGGAGAACTCCAAGTCCAGGGATATACAGACTCGGACTTTTTGTCCGATGTAGATGATTGAAAGTCGACATCTGGGAGTCTATTTTTGAGCAATGGTGGAGCTGTCAGTTGGAAAAGTTTCAAATAGATAGTGATAGCAGATTCCACCATGAAAGCAGAATATATCGCTACATCAAAAGCTGTGAAGAAAGCATTCTGGTATAAGAAGTTTGCCACGGAGATTGGAGTGATGCCATCATATGTCATTTCTCTGTACTGCATCAACAATGGCACCATAACCCTTCCTAAAGATTCAAGGTCTCACTAGAAATCCAAGCACATCGAGCGGCGTTACCACCTCATCCGTAATTACCTCGAGAAGGATTACGTCGAGGTTAAGAGAGTCGACTCCATAGACAATGCGGTGGACCCACATACAAAACCATTAGACCAGTAGAAGATCGAAGCCCACCTTGAGAAGATCGGACTTAGATTTGTAGCCAATTGGCTTTAGGTCAAGTGGGACTTTGTTAGATATGTATGCCCTAGAAGCCAGAATTGGCTGATACTTGTAACACACTTCTAAGGGAAAAATTATAATTTTGACTATAAATAATAAAATGGGTTATTTTCTATCATATAATTGTATTTAGTGTTTGTGATACATCCTTTGAGATAATGGTAATGATAATTCTTATTTTCAAGAGTTGAAAATTTAAGACAAGAATTTTCATTAGTAACTCATAAAATGCTCCTGACCATAGAATCATCATAAGGATGGTGATTGATCCGAAAGGTTATTGTACAATCACTATTTTGTAGTAGATGAGTCTTAAGTCTACGGTGTAGTGATGCTGGAGCAAGAGTACAGGTACTCATTAGAGAATGAGGGCACTGAGCGTGACCATCTCGAGTAGTCGTAAGGAAGTCTACCATCTCATCGATGATTGATTCGATGCTGCAGTGGTGTGTCTGATTCTTTGACCTGAGGTGCATCGGCAGTTCACCTTGAGGGTGTTATAGTTTAACTACACCATGACTCGGTCTCCTAGCAATTCAAAATCCTGAGGTGTATGTTGGCTATAGCTTATTCTTTGTAGGAATTGGATTGCACCAAGATGGAATCTATCTATCTCGGTGGATGAGCAGCAGCCCTATGATGATCATGAGAAAAAAGTCCATAAGCCCATGGCCATGGCAGAGAGTGAAATAATAGAAAGATTTTCTATTAAGGTTTTCACAT
>QRFJ01001200.1:179730-400943 GCA_006176705.1 Cocos nucifera
ATCATTCCTACCACACCATATGAGATATGGCACGGTAAGAAACCAAGTCTGAGTCATCTCAGAATTTGGGGTTGTTCGGCTCATGTCAAAAGACAACAAGCGGACAAGTTAGAGTTTAGGTCCTTTAGAGCTCGATTCATAGGATATCCTAAAGAGTCATTAGGATACTATTTCTACATTCCAGAAGACCACAATGTGATTGTGAGTCGACATGCCATCTTTCTTGAAAAATAGTTTATTCAAGATAGCGGCATTGGAAAGCAGATTAAGCTTGATGAGAAAGTCTCACAAGTACAACGAGCTAAGGACCAATTGGAACCAAATCAGGTTGAGCCAATAAGAACACTACCTCCTCCACCTCGTAGATCGGAAAGAGTTTTCCATCCCCCTGAAAGATACTTAGGTATTATTTCAGAGAAAGTAGAGGAAATGTTCCTCGTAGGTAATGGTGCTCATGGTGATGATCCCAAAACCTACAACGAGGCGATATCAGATATCGACTCCGAGAAATGGCTAGAGGCAATGCAGTCAGAAATTGACTCGATGCACTCAAACCAAGTCTGGACCTTGGTAGATCCACCAGAAGGTATAGTACCTATTGGGTGTAAATGGATCTTCAAGAGAAAGATTGGTGCAGATGGAAATGTGGAGACATTCAAGGCTAGACTAGTGGCAAAAGGTTATAGTCAATGCGAAGGCATTGACTATCAGGATACCTTTCTCCAGTGGCTATGCTAAAATCCATCCGCACATTGCTTGCCATTGCAGCCTATTTCGATTATGAAATATGGCAAATGGACGTGAAAATGGCATTCTTAAATGGATATCTTGAGGAAGATATCTATATGGAACAGCCGCTAGGTTTCACATCCAGTGATACTGATCACAAGGTTTGCAAGCTGCAAAGGTCCATATATGGACTTAAGCAAGCATCTCGGAGCTGGAACACTCATTTCAATGATGTGATCAAAATGTTTGGTTTCATCAAAAATGAAGAGGAACCGTGTGTCTTCAAAAAGGTCAGTGGGAGCGCTGTTGTCTTCCTCGTATTGTACGTGGATGACATCCTCCTTATTGGGAATGATATTCCCATGTTGAACGACAGTCAAAATATGGTTGTCCAAGGAATTCTCCATGAAAGACCTAGGTGAAGCATCCTTTATTCTAGGAATTAAGGTCTATAGGGATAGACCGAATAGGATGCTAGGACTTTCACAGAAGATGTACATAGAGGAAGTACTAAAGAGGTTTAGTATGGAAAACTCTAAGAAGGGGATTAATACCCTTCAGACATGGTATTCATCTTTCCAAGAAGATGTGCCCTAGCACACCTGAGGAAATAGAACGCATGAGCAAGATCCCTTATGCTTCTGCAATAGGGAGCCTCATGTATGCCATGCTATGTACACGACCTGATATAGCCCATGCTGTGAGTGTCACAAGCAGATATCAGTCAAATCTAGATGAAAAACACTGGACTTCTATGAAATGTATCCTTAAGTTCTTAAGAAGAACTAAAGATATGATGTTGGTCTTTGGTAATGGAGAACTCCAAGTCTAGGGATACAGAAACTCAAATTTCATGTCTGATGTAGATGATCGAAAGTCGACAATTGGGAGTCTATTTGTGTGCAATGGTGGTGCTGTCAGCTGGAAGAGTTCCAAGCAAACCATGATAGTATATTCCATCATGGAAGTAGAATATATCGCTGCATCAGAGGCTGCAAAGGAAGTATTCTGATATAAGAAGTTTGCTGCAGAAATCGAAGTAATGCCATCAGATGCCATTCCTTTGTACAGCGACAACAATGGCGCCATAGCCCTTGCTAAGGAGCCAAGGTCTCACCAGAAATTCAAGCACATTGAGCGGTGATACCACCTCATCTGTGATTACCTCGAGAAGGGTTACGTTGAGGTCAAGAGAGTCAACTCTTCAGACAATGTGGCAGACCCACGTACAAAGTTGTTGGGACAACAAAAGATTGAAGCCCATCTTGAGAAGATGGGACTTAGACTTGTTGCCAATTGGCTTTATGATAAGTGGAAGATTGTTAGATATATGTGCCCTAAAAGCTGGAATTGGCTGACACTTGTAATACACTTCTAGGGGCAAAATTATAATTTTGACTATAATCAATAAAATATGTTATTTTCTATCACATATGTGTATTTAGTGTCTGTGATACATCCTTTGAGTTAATAAAAATGATAATTCATATTTTCAAGAGTTGAAAATTTAAGATATGAATAATTATTATTAACTCATAAAATACTTCCGATTATAGGATCTGAAGGGAAATCCTGATTTCCCGGTCTAGGTTCGTCCAGATCTGATTAGATCAAGAGATATATTTCAAAATTTTTTCTCTTGATCTCAATCAGATCTTGATATGTTTCAGATCTGATTCTTATTATTTTAACAAATAAAATAAAATAAGATAAATTAAATCAAATTTAATTTACCTGATTTGGGTAATCCTATTACCCTGTAGATGATCCTGATTGTAGCGGAAGGTTCTGGATCTTAGCCACGCAAGCGCCTGGCCTCTACCGGTATCCACTCGGGTTGGATCTGGAGAACCTCTTCTTCTCTATCACACCTCCAAAAATCAGATCTGGATCTGATTTGGAGGATCTTCAAAACTCTTTTGAAGATCTACAGTCGTCCTTTTGCAGCAGCGCAGCCTTCTTGCTTTTGATCGCCTTTCCTTGATCTGAATCGCACCAAACTAAGTCCAAAACACTTTTGGACGTGGAGAGCAAGGTGTGGCATGGACAGCCTTGGACGTTCTCTTTCACTACTTAAGGGAACTTGATCCAACTCTTCTTCCTCTCCCAATCACAACCCTTTGTGAAATCAGATCTAAATCTGATTGGTTGAATTATTCATGTCTTAAATTTTCAACTCTTGAAAATATGAATTATCATTACCATTAACTCAAAGGATGTATCACAGACACTAAATACACATGTGTGATAGAAAATAACCCATTTCATTAATTATAGTCAAAATTACAATTTTGCCCCTAGAAGTGTATTACAAGTGTCAGCCAATTCTGGCTTCTAGGGCACATATATCTAACAATCTCCCACTTGTCCTAAAGCCAATTGGCTACAAGTCTAAGTCCCATCTTCTCAAGGTGGGCTTCGATCTTCTGCTGGCCCAACGGCTTTGTAAGTGGGTCTGCCACATTATCTGTGGAGTTGACTCTCTTGACCTCAACGTAACCTTTCTCAAGGTAATCGCGGATGAGATGATATCACCGTTTGCTTGGAACTCTTCCAGCACAAACAGTCTGCCAGATGTCGACTTTCGATCATCTATATCGGACATGAAGTCCGAGTCTGTGTATCCCTGGACTTGGAGTTCTCCATTACCAAAGACCAACATCATATCCTTAGTTCTTCTCAAGTACTTAAGGATACATTTCACAGAAGTCCAGTGTTCTTCACCTGGATTTGACTGATATCTGCTTGTGACACTCACAGCATGGGCTATATCAGGTCGTGTACATAGCATGGCATACATGAGGCTCCCTATTGCAGAAGCATAAGGGATCTTGCTCATGCGTTCTATTTCCTCAGGTGTGCTGGGGCACATCTTCTTGGAAAGATGAATACCATGTCTGAAGGGTATTAATCCCCTCTTAGAGTTTTCCATACTAAACCTCTTTAGTACTTCCTCTATGTACATCTTCTGTGAAAGTCCTAGCATCCTATTCGGTCTATCCCTATAGACCTTAATTCCTAGAATAAAGGATGCTTCACCTAGGTCTTTCATGGAGAATTCCTTAGACAACCACATCTTGACTGATGTCAACATGGGAATATCATTCCCAATAAGGAGGATGTCATCCACGTACAATACGAGGAAGACAACAGCGCTCCCACTGACCCTTTTGAAAACACATGGTTCCTCTTCATTTTTGATGAAACCAAACTTTTTGATCACATCATTGAAACGAGTGTTCCAGCTCCGAGATGCTTGCTTAAGTCCATATATGGACCTTTGCAGCTTGCAAACCTTGTGATCAGTATCACTGGATGTGAAACCTAGCGGCTGTTCCATATAGATATCTTCCTCAAGATATCCATTTAGGAATGCCGTTTTCACGTCCATTTGCCATATTTCATAATCGAAATAGGCTGCAACAGCAAGCAATGTGCGGATGGATTTTAGCATAGCTACCGGGGAAAAGGTATCCTGATAGTCAATGCCTTCACGTTGACTATAACCTTTTGCCACCAGTCTAGCCTTGAATGTCTCCACATTCCCATCTGCACCAATCTTTCTCTTGAAGATCCATTTACACCCAATAGGTACTATACCTTCTGGTGGATCTACCAAGGTCCAGACTTGGTTTGAGTGCATCGAGTCGATCTCTGACTTCATTGCCTCAAGCCATTTCTCGGAGTCGATATCTGATATCGCCTCGTGTAGGTTTTGGGATCATCACCATGAGCACCATTACCTATGAGGAACATTTCCTCTACATCCTCTGAAATAATACCTAAGTATCTTTCAGGGGGACGGGAAACTCTTTCCGATCTACGAGGTGGAGGAGGTAGTGTTCTTATTGGCTCAACCTGATTTGGTTCCACTTGGTCCTTAGCTCTTTCTGCTTGTGAGACTTTCTCATCAAGCTTAATCTGCTTTCCAATGCCACTATCTTGAATAAACTATTTTTCAAGAAATATGGCATGTCGACTCACAATCACATTGTGGTCTTCTGGAATGTAGAAATAGTATCCTAATGACTCTTTAGGATATCCTATGAATCGAGCTCTAAAGGACCTAAACTCTAACTTGTCCGCTTGTTGTCTTTTGACATAAGCCGGACAACCCCAAATTCTGAGATGACTCAGACTTGGTTTCTTACCGTGCCATATCTCATACGGTGTGGTAGGAACGGTTTTAGAGGGAACCCTATTCAGTAAATAGATTGAAGTTAATAATGAATGTCCCCAAAGAAAATCTGGGAGGTCTGTGAAGCTCATCATGGATCGAACCATATCCAATAGAGTCCGATTTCTCCGTTCTGAAACCCCGTTGAGTTGAGGTGTTCCTGGTGGAGTCCATTGAGAGACTATGCCATTTTCCTTAAGATAGTCTAGGAATTCCCGGCTAAGGTATTCACCTCCTCGATCTGATCGAAGAACCTTAATGGGTTTTCCAGTTTGTTTTTCTACTTCATGTCTGAATTCTTTGAACTTTTCAAAAGCTTCAGACTTGTGTCTCATAAGATACACATACCCATACCTAGACAGATCATCGGTAAAGGTAATGAAGTAGACAAAATTGCCTCTAGCCGGCACATCGAATGGGCCGCACACATCAGTATGTACTAGGGCAAGGAGATCTGTGGCCCTCTCCCCATGTCCAACAAAAGGGAGTTTAGTCATTTTGCCTTGAAGACAAGATTCACAAGTTGGATATGACTCAAAAGTCAATGGACTCAATAGCCCATTTTTCTCCAATTTGTTAATCCTATCTTCTGCTATATGACCTAATCTCAGGTGCCATAGATATCTGTCGTTTGGACTATCCCTAGGTCGTTTGGCATTCACGTTTTGCT
Organism: Cocos nucifera; assembly: GCA_006176705.1. Taxonomy (NCBI): domain Eukaryota; kingdom Viridiplantae; phylum Streptophyta; class Magnoliopsida; order Arecales; family Arecaceae; genus Cocos; species Cocos nucifera. The sequence continues at coordinate 185,307 of QRFJ01001200.1, forward strand.
CGATAGTTAAAACAGGTACATCAATATGCAACTGATAAAGACCATTAACAAGGAAACCATTTGCAATTTTATTTCTTTCATAAAGAATGTTACAATGGTCCTTAAAGAAGGTGATCACATAACCTTCTTGTGCTAAGCATGAAACAGAAATCAAATTCCTGCTAGCTGCAGGCACATAATAACAGTCTTTTAAAACTAAGTCTAAACCAGATGGTAATCGCAGAGGGTATGTTCCCACGGCTACTGCAGCAACTCTTGCTCCATTACCGATGCGTAGGATCATGTCTCCATCCCTCAGCCTCCTGCTATCCTCAAGACCCTGCATAGAAGTGCACAGATGAGCACTAGAACCAGAGTCAAGCACCCAACTGGATGCAGAAGAAACCGTAAGGTTAGACTCAATAACGAGCATACCTCCAGAAGGACCTTCCTTCTTGTTCTTTAGGGTGGCCAGGTAAGTAGGGCAGTTCCGCTTCCAATGGCCGTCGCTGTTGCAATGGAAACACTTTCCTTTGCCATCGACCTTTTTCTTCGGTTCTGCCTTCTTCTTCTTTGATCCTTCTACCTTTTGCTTTTTCACAGACTTCTTTTTCTTTCCATAAGACTTTCTTTTGGAAGAAGTCCGTTCCATAGCAAGAACTGAGCCTTTAGAACCTTTCATAGAAAGCTCAGCGGTAACCAGCATATTCATCAACTCGGCCAAGGAATTCTTGAAGTTTATGCATGTGGTAATTCATGATGAATTGCCCATATGCATCAGTCAAGGATTGCAGAATAATATCGTTCTGCAAGTCCAAGTCCAACTTCACACCGAGCTTCTCAAGCTCTTCCATGTCCTTGATCATTGTCAGACAGTGATCTTGGACTGACTGCCCATCACGCATCTTAGCCTTAAAAAGTCATTTCGTGACTTGATATTTGGCTGCGCGACTCTGTTCACCAAACATCTCCTGCAGGTGAGCCAACATTTGGCGAGCAGTCCCGATATCTTCATGTTGGCGCTGGAGCTCATCAGACATCGAGCCCAACATGTAGTATCTGGCCTTATTGTCTTCGTCAATCCATTTTTCCAGAGACGCTCTCTGTTCAGTGGATGGACGAGCTGGTAAGGTGGGAGGGTCCTGGTCCAAAACATGTGTTAACTTCTCTGAACCCAAAACAATTTTGTAGTTCCTGAGCCAATCTTTATAATTGGGTCCAGTCAGTCTATGTGTGTCTAGGATACGTGCCAGTGGGTTGGACGCAGACATTTTCCTGTAGAGAGTCAAAGATTCTAGTTAGATACTGTAATTTTGACTTGACCAATTTGTTTAGGGATTTTATTTTTAAACAAATTAGCTCCCACTATTTTCTCGGATCCCTACACTCCCTCTGTAGAGATGCGAAAATCTCCGCGATTGATGATTTCTAGTGGGTGGTGCGGTCTCACCAACTGACTCATCACCTCACCTAACAGTTATTGGTGATGGGTTAGCCAATGAGTGAACAACTCTTGTTCAATGATTCTCTAATCATGGTGCACCCAAACTTGGTCTCTAATTCATGAATCTCACCGTATCCGGAATATTGATCCACTCCTTAGTTAAGTCAGACCCACCATTTGCATAGACTGGGTTCCTAATTGGGTCTCTCACCGTATCCGGAATATTGAGCCCAACTCATCCTCCAGCCCATAGCATCCAATGCCTAATAGACATGGTTGCGTCTTCCCGGTGCAACTGAGCCACTGTATCCAGCCGAGAACAATCAACCCCGGGAAGGGCCCGCACGTCTACAATGGTGGAAGACCTCGGACTTAATCTTTTCTTAGGGAGAATTGATTCAGGTCTCATTAAACTAGACTTGGCTTAGTCATAACAATTATGACTAACCTAGTGGCATGGGTCAGCTCGGATTATTGACCACCTCAGATCAGAACTGTGTCAACAGATATGGCCAGGTAAGTGAGACCGGTGGAAGGAATATGCCGTTAACTCGCACAAGAACGCATTCAGGTCGAGTAGCTTCCAATTAAAAACCAGTCGGTCGTCTGTGCCAAACTTACCTTAGACACCAAATTGTTGAGTCAGAACCAATTGGGTTAGCCTACAATCCAGACTCTAACCTCTGAGCCTAATTAGGTCTTGCTTGATCGTGACTCGATCTTGACCCAGACTTAATCCTATTAGGCTGGTCAATTTAAGCATTGTTGATCCCATCTAACCAACTCTTGATTCGGTTTGATCAACCGCTTAGACCTAATTGAGCTACCCAAGCCCGAACCCAGTATTATGAATATGTCTTAGATCTGAAATTCTCAATTTTAGACCTAATTAATATTCCATAAACTTAATTCTTAATTAAGTTGGGTTCATAAACAAAATATGCACAATAAATCCTAGGGTTTCAGGATCTAGGGTTTTGCAGAAAGTAAGTTTTGGGTTTCTGATTAAGGACGAACACGCAGCACCCCTACACGTCATAAGAACACCCCATCGAATGGGAAGAGAGGGCCTTTAAACCCTTCTTCGTTCTTATGACCGGACGGCCAAGAGGAACGCCTTAATCAGGAACATGTAAATCTACAAAACAGTTATAGATCTATATCATATATCTCATATACAAATTTAGATCTAATCAAGGCATATTTTGCATACATCTCATGTATCATAATCATGCATGTTTTCAGATCTAAATTATCACATAATAATCTAAAAAATTAGATTTAAATTGATCTAATCAAAATAAATTCTAATCTAGACAATTATGTAGAACTATTCTACAACTAGTCTAGTCATGCATCTATCATATCTCATATGATATTTAAAATTAAATAATTTTTATTTGCTGTTTATCAGATGTTATTATAACACTTATAATATCAGAAAATAGTAAATAAGAAGATCTAAAATATGATTTAATCAGATTAAATCAAAGACATGCAAAACTATTCTATAGAACTATTCTATTCTAGAACTAGTCATGCATATCTTCATGTTCTTAGATCCAAATCATTTAATTTTAATTTTTTTTTGATTTCAGATCTGATCACATCTCATGTGACATCTGAAATCACTTTATTTTTAATTAAAATAAAATTAAAATCAGATCTAAACAATTTTAGAACCATGGCTCTGATACCAGTTGAAGGGAAATCCTGATTTCCCGGTCCAGGTTCGTCCAGATCTGATTAGATCAAGAGATATATTTCAAAAATTTTTTCTCTTGATCTCAATCAGATCTTGATATGTTTCAGATCTGATTCTTATTATTTTAATAAATAAAATAAAATAAGATAAATTAAATCAAATTTAATTTACCTGATTTGGGTAATCCTATTACCCTGTAGATGATCCTGATTGCAGCGGAAGGTTCTGGATCTTAGCCACGCAAGCGCCTGGCCTCTACCGGTATCCACTCGGGTTGGATCTGGAGATCCTCTTCTTCTCTATCACACCTCCAAAAATCAGATCTGGATCTGATCTGGAGGATCTTCAAAACTCTTTTGAAGATCTGCAGTCGTCCTTTTGCAGCAGCGCAGCCTTCTTGCTTTTGATCGCCTTTCCTTGATCTGAATCGCACCAAACTAAGTCCAAAACACTTTTGGACGTGGAGAGCAAGGGGAGAAGAGAGTATGGCATGGAGAAGGAGGGGAGAGGCAGCCTTGGGGCGTGGGAAATCTCTTTCAATAAGACTTTGACTTAGGAATTAGGGTTGGGCGCAGGGTCTTATTTATAGACCTAAGCTTGTGATCCAACTCCTCTTCCTCTCAACCAATCACAACCCTTTGTGAAATCAGATCTAAATCTGATTGGTTGGAAAAAGAGACCCCTGGATTCCTCCTTAGAGGGCGCCTAAGACCAGTCAAACTGGATTCTTAGTAGAACTCTGAATTGGAATCCAAAAGGGAGGTGGAGTCCTTGTCCAACAAGGACTCCTAGGCGCCTCCTACTTGGGCTCACGCCACCCTTGGCGTGCGCCCTTCTCCTTGCCAGGTTCTGGCAGGGGGACAAGGCCCCCACCAGCTCTCCAATAGGTGCATGACATGTGGTCAAAAGTCAAAGGGTCAATGGTCAACGTTTGACCAGTCAAAGGTAGACTTTTGACCAAAGTCAAAGAACAAGAAATGGCAGGTGACCAAAAATGGCAGGTAATGTCTTACAAATAAGACAACCTATTCTGACTTGGACAACCTCCAGTCAGACCATATGAAGGCCTCTGATTGAGCACAAACTCCTTTGGCTCAGTCAGGACAACTTATTTATGATAGTAAAAGAAGAACGTTAGGTTCAATCGAGTGCTAGCACGATTTCCTTGAACCTAATTGAATCTCATTCAGATCAATTGAACTAGATCAGTTCAATTGATGATCACCAGATTCAAACCCTTGTTTGTGTGACCCAGTTAGGTTCAGTTCTGTATGGTAATGGGATATGTCATGATCTCTATCATAGACATCATCGAAACTCCTTTCGATGGATCAGAACTCTTCTGATTCGAACAGCTAGAATGATCGATCATCTAAATCATTCTAATTGCTCCCAAAATCCACCAGTGACACCTAGCAGTATATGGTGGCAACCCATCAGAGCTGAATGCGAACCTCTTGGTGCAGCTACCTGTGTGATTCAGTTCTTCTATCTTGAGCCCCGATCAGATTAGGGTTAAGGTGAACTCGTCAAACCCTAGTCTCTGTCATATGATGTAATCATTCGATTCGAGTCCAATGTGAAAATCTAAATAGAAACTCTTTCTATTATTTCACTCTGCCATGGCCATGGGCTTTCAGGACTTGATTCTCATGATCATCATAGGGCTACTCCTCTACCACCGAGGTAGATAGATCCCATCTTGATGCAATCCAGTTCCTACAATGAACATGTCATAGCCAACATACACCTCAGGGTTCCATATGGCTAGGAGACCGAGTAATGGTGTAGTCAAACTATAACACCCTCAAGGTGAACTGCCGATGCATCTCAGGTCAAAGAACCAGACACACTACTGCAGCATCGAGTCAGTCATTGACGAGAAGGTAGACTCCCTAATGACTACTCGAGGTGGTCACGCTCAGTGCCCTCGTTCTCTAACGAGTACCTGTACTCTCGCTCCGGTGTCTCCACACCGTAGACTCAAGACTCATCTACTAAAGAGAAGCGATCGTACACCAACCTTCCGGATCAATCACCATCCTCGTGATGATCCTATGGTCGGGAGCTGTTTATGAGTTAATAATGATTATTCATGTCTTAAATTTTCAACTCTTGAAAATATGAATTATCATTACCATTAACTCAAAGGATGTATCACAGACACTAAATACACATGTGTGATAGAAAATAACCCATTTCATTAATTATAGTCAAAATTATAATTTTGCCCCTAGAAGTGTATTACAAGTGTCAGCCAATTCTGGCTTCTAGGGCACATATATCTAACATCACTTAGTCAATAGTACTGCATCCAAGAGATTTGTACTTCAGCTCGATGGTTGGCCACCTGGATTGCATCAATATGGAATCTATCTACCTCGGTGCTAGAGGAGCAGCCCTATAATGATCATGAGAATCAAGTCCAGAAGCCCATGGCCATGGCAGAGTGAAATAATAGAAAGAGTTTCTACTTAGGTTTTCACATTGAACTTGAATCGAATGATTACATCATGTGACAGAAACTAGGGTTTGATGAGTTCACCTTAACCCTAATCTGATCGGAGCTCAAGATAGAAGAACTTAATCACACAGGTAGCTGCACCAAGAGGTTCGCATTCAGCTCTGATGGATTGCCACCATATACTGCAAGGTGTCACTAGTGAATTTTGGGAGCAATTAGAATGATTTAGATGATCAATCATTCTAGCTGTTCGAAGCAGAAGAGTTCTGATCCATCGAAAGAAGTTTTAATGATGTCGATGATAGAGATCATGACATATCCCATTATCATACAGAATTGAACCTAACTGGGTCACACAAACAAGGCTTTGAATTTGGTGATCATTAATTGAACTGATCCAGTTCAATTGATCTGAATGAGATTCAATTAGGTTCAAGAAAATCGTGCTAGCATTCGATTGAACCTAACGTTCTTCTTTTACTATCATAAATAGTTTTCCTGACTAAGCCAAAGAAGTTTGTGCTTGATCAGAGGCCTTCACTAGGTCTGACTGGAGTCTATCTAGGTCAGAAAAGGGTTGTCTTATTTTGTAAGACAATATCTGCCATTTTTGGTCACCTACCATTTCTCGTCCTTTGACTTTGGTCAAAAGTTGACCTTTGACTGGTCAAATGTTGACCATTGATACTTTGACTTCTGTCTACATATCACGCACCTATTGGAGAGTTGGTTGGGGCTTCTCCCCCTACTAGAAACTGGCAAGAAGGAGGGTGCATGCTAAGGGTGGCATGTGCGCATGTTTGAGGCACCCGGGAATCCCTGTCCAATAGGGACTCCATCTCCTTTTTGGATTCCGAATAGACTCCTCCTAAGAACCAACATTGATTGGTCTTAGGCACCATCTAAGGATGAATCCAAGGGACTCTATTCCCACCAATCAGATTTAGATTTGATTTCATAAAGGGTTGTGATTGGTTGGGAAGAAGAGGAGTTGGATCATAGTCTATAAATAAGACCCTACGCCCAACTCAAAACACATGAAAAAAATTTTCCACACCCCAAGGCTGCCTTTCTCTTCCTCCTTCATGCCAAGTCCATCATCTCTCTCTCCTCTTCATTCCTAAAGTAGTTTGGGATCTCAGTTGGTGCAATCTAGGCAAGAGAAAGGCGACAGAAAGCTAGAAGGCTGCACTGCTGTAAAGGACAATTGCTGATCTTCGAAAGCTATTTTGAAGATCCTCCAAATCAGATTTAGATCTAATTTTTGGAGATGTGATAGAGAAGAAGAGGATCTCCAGATCCAGCCTGAGTGGATGCTTATAGGATCATCAACGGATAATAGGATTATCCTACATCAAGATAAATTAAATCTAATTTAATTTATCTATATTTTATTTTGATTATTAAAATAATAAAAATCAAATCTGAAATATTCTAGATCTGATTTAGATCAAAGAGAAAAATTTTTGAAATATATCTCTTGATTCGATCAGATCTGAACGAACCTGATCCAGAAAATCAAGATTTCTCTTCAGCAACGTGATTGGCCTAGGTGATGAAGCACTACATGGCACAGCAGAGTCTATAAAAAGACCCTATCTGCACCCACTTTTATGTACTCCTCTTCCAAGCTATGCCGCAAGGTTGCCCCTCTCCCTTCTCCACGCCACCATCTAGCCCTCTCCCTCCTCTCCACACCCAAGAATGTTGGGCCATCAAATTAGTGCGAGTTAGGCAAGGAAAGGCTGACGAAAAAGGAAGAAGGCAGCACTACTACAGAGACGACGGGTGATCTTCAGAAGAAGTTTTGAAGATTCTCCAAATCAGATCTAGATATGATTTTTGGAGAAAAAAAGAGAAGAAGAAGATCTCTAGATCCAGCCTGAGTAGATATCGGTAGAGGCCAAGCGCTTGCGTGGCTAGATCTAGAACCTCAAGGCTTCGGTAGGATCATCAATGGGTAATCAGATTATCCAAACTTAAGGTAAAATTAATTCAGAATTAATTTAGTTTTATTTTTTTATTCATCAAATCATAAAATCAGATCTGAAAAGTGTCGGATCTGATTAGGATCTAAGAGATGATTTTTGAAATATGCCTCTCGATCCAATCAAATCTGAACGAACTTGACCCCGAAAAATTAGGATTTTCCTTCAGCAATATACTTGTCTATATGAAGTTTACACAAATCAAAGATAAAGATAGGATAATTTAGTAAAATTTTAAAAAAATTTAATATTTTTTACCTAATTTTTTTATTGATAAGTGTTAATTCCCTATTGATATGTCTCTCTTAAGTTCTATTGAATATCAATGGACATTTTGAAAACTACTTAGATAAAATTCAAAATTTTAAAGTTGAAAGATATTTAAAACTAAATTCTTTCTTTACTCGAGGATGAGCAATGCTTAAGTTGGGGGATGTGATAAGTACCATAAATTTATCAATAAAAATATTAATTTATTAATTAATTTATATTAATTTTTAAAAATTAATGATCAATTAATATATAATTTTTGAGAAATTAATATTTTTATTCATTAAAAAATTAATTAAAAAATAATAAAAATTTTAAAAAATTTATATTCAATAGAAAGAGCTTACTTTTTTTATCATAATGAAATAAGTTTCATGCAAAATGGAGCTAAAATGAAGAAGATATAAATTTTTTTAAAAAATAAAATAAATAAAAATTAAATGAAAATAACATATGGCTCAGTCGGCTCAAGCTGTCGTGCCATATCAGTCGGCGCATCCAAATATGCTGAGCCAAGCCAATGAAGCTAGTAGGCCAAGCCAGCCATGCAAGCCAACTCAGTCGTGGAAGCTGTCAATCAATCCACGATCCAAGCATGGACCGCCAGCTCAGCAGAAACCGACGAATCATGGAGCGACACGTGGTGGACCCAGACCCTTAAAGGTTCATAGAAAATCTATCATGGCTCATAGGCCATTTTGGACTTTTCACTTGGCGATAAGAGGCACTGATTGGTTGCGGTGTATGGTGCAACCGGTCCATGCGGTCCATAGGAACAATAAAGGCACGATCGAATGGATTTGATTAATTATGGTCAAGATCGGACAGCGGTGGTTATTTTCGAATTTGATTCAAATTCCATCAGCGATCTAGCATGATTTGATTGCAAGAAAACCAGTCGATGAAGATCCAATGTCCAAGAAGCTCCCAACTTGATTAAAACATCTAAAACTCGATCCGATGGCCAAATTTTCTCCTGATCAGCGTGATCAACGGCCAAAATTTAATTCGACCTGATCTGAGTGGTATGCATCCGATTTTGTTTATTTTTTATTCGTCGAATTCTTATTGATAGCTAGATTTCATCCAGAGCAACAGAATTCATCCAGGACTCCTTTTAATCTGATTTTCACTTGAATTTCTCCATATTTTGATGATCAAAGAGCTCCTTAGTCCCACATTGCCTAGAAGAAAACTCTCCAGCCCTCCTAGCTCTATAAAAAGGACCTCAAGCCTTTAGAAATCAATATCTCCGATCAAGGTGAAGCTTTCGTATAGGGGGAAGCCAAGCTATGGGTTAATGGCTGCTTCAAAGCAATGGGTGCCAAGAAGAAGAGCTGGACTTCTACACCATCTTTCTACCAATGCCGACCAAAGATCAGCCCATTTTATTTTTATTTTTTTATGTGTTTAAATTATGAACTTTTAATTAATGTAATATTTATTTTTATACTTTAATTTCATACTCTTTATTATAATTTAATTTTTGTACTTTAATTATTGCTCTTTATTTTACTGCAAGTAGATGCTAAGATCTAACTAGTAGATCTTAGTACCAAGTTTATTTTTCTGCATAATTTAATTTTTACTTCATAATTTTAATTTTTAATTTCTGACTTCAAATTCTATTTTCTAGATCTTTTCTTTATTTTCAAAAATCAAATATTTTAAATCTAAAAATACTATCTTTCCTGTGGATTCAATCTGACTCACTGCTATCAACGTATTTTTAATTATTTTAAGAAGTCAGATTAAACTGATAAACATGGTGTCTTAACTACAACATCGTGCTCTTATCAAGTTTTTTGTGCCATTGTGGGAGATTATTTTTGATTTTTTATTTTAATTTTTTAAATTTATTTTAAATAAATTAAAAATAATTTTGGCAAACACATCACAAGTGTTAGCCAATTCTGACTTCTTGGGCACACATATCTAAAATGGACCCCTCTGAAGCCATCTTGAATACCTCCGCAACCCACAGGCATCTCCAAAACCTAAGAGCTCATTCAACTCTTTAAAAATCAATGACTAAATCCTAGAAAATTCCATCCTAGCCTTCTCTTATGTCCATGCACTAGCCATCTCTTCAGTTGTGTCCGAAGCAATTATAGCTCAAACCCTATCCTAGGCTCAGATCCATCTATCTTGTTTTGAGACTCCTGAGACTCCTTGGCTCCCCCTGAGACCTACTCTCGATCTCCCTGAGATGCCTCCTGACACTCTCTACTGAGATACCTATTGGAAAATGTGTTCTAAAGCCAATCATCTAAGTAGTAGATGATTAGAATTAGTATATGAATTATCAAATAATAATGATTATTTAGCTGGTTCATCATAAAAGTTCTATCTTTCTTAAATGAACTCCTAAATTATGATGAAGTCCTTAGTGAAAGAAACAGATTTAGGATTTCACAGGTAGATCTTGAAACTTTTTCAAGATCTTGCAGTGGAAGACTTAAATAAATATAAAATTTAACAACCATATAAACACCAAGATCTCAGATCTATTACATGATCAAGGCATACTATTAAAACAAAAGTTAAAATTAAATAAGAAAGGAAAAAGGTTGATCAAATCAATCTAGATCTACACTACATCAAATGCAAGTATGAAGTTTAGAGATCAAATCTATTACTTGAGCATGTTTAGATATTCTAACTTACTGATCCAGGCTTGAGGATGAAGTCATGAGCCGTACACATGTTCAACCTCTAGGAGTCATTCACACGAGCCTACGATCTCTGATCTGAAGTTCAATGCAGAAAATCAGCACAGCATGCTAGTACTATGCTGATGCTTCTTCGATGGTCAATCCGATGCTCACTTCTTTGAAATTTGGACTCTCCAAAATATGAGAAGGTAGATGAGAGTTTATTGATCTAAGACTCTCTCAAACAAACTCAAAAGAAAGAAGGAGAGATTAAAAATAAAATAGCCCTAGAAGAAGACCCTCTTCTTCACTTTTCTCTCACCTAGACACCTAGTTTGGTACCTATGGAACCCTCATGTCCAAGGATCCTCATCCTTTGATTTTTAAACACCCCAAACCTCTCTTAAAGCACTATATTTTATAAAAAAAATTAGAATAAATTAATCTAATAACTAAAAAAAAAGAAGAGTCCAAGTTAGGTCAAATTTCTAGATTAGGAATATCCAAACATGGAAAGTTATTGGAGCACCCAACTCTTGGGCGCCTCCTCCATAATCTTTGGCATAGACCAGCAAGGGAGGGTGCACAAGAAAGGAGATTTTTTTTTATAAAATAAGAGAAGAATTAATTGAAAGAGGGGGTGGCACTCAATGAATGATATTTTGGTCAATAAGGATTCTATTTCATAGAATCCTAAGCAAAACTAATTCCTCCTTTGACTTGGTCTTCCACCAAATTCCAAATATGACTTGGAGGGAGAGAGGGGGTATGGAAATCAAGAAGAAAGAGATTTTCCATAAAAAATATCTAAAAAATAGGTATGGGGGGCATTGGGATTAAGGTGGCGTAAGGAGATAGGGAGTCCTAGTCACTCTAGGACTCCTATTTTGACTTGGTAGAACAAGATCTTTTAACCAAATAAAATCAAGACTAAACCAACTCAATTAAATAAGACCCTAACCCATTTAATAACTTAATTAAATTAGATTAAATTATATTTAATTTTGATTTATTTTCTAATTAAATTAAAAAATTAGTTTAATTCGAGTCCTAGTTAGACTAGGACTAGTTCTTCCTTGTACTTGGCATATCCAATAAACCAATTGGACTTGATCCAATCAAGCCCAAATCAAGTTGAATTAAATTATATTTAATTAGACTTAATCTTAGCTTATTGGCTTAATCAAATTAAGCTAATTAGTAATTCAATTGCTAATCGATCCTTCTGTAACACTTGCACTAGGTTAAACACCAATCATATTGATTGTTTAACCCTAGAACGAATCTTAATCATTGATCAACCATTCGATCAGATCGTAAGCTCTAATGTGTGTGATCTCTTAGGTCCAAATATAAGTTGATAGTATAAAAATAAATTTTTATACCAATCGAAGTGACCATCTAGCAATGATATCCAACGGTCGAATAGGTCGAAGGTGTACAACACCATCCTTAGAACGCATACAGATATAGTTTCCATATAATTCATCCCCTTAACCACAATGCTCGTAGGACACATCAGAGTTCAACTATCAACTCTGATCAAGTTGTCCATGTTGTATTTCAAAATATCAAATCCATCTGATGGATTATCCTGACCAAAGTTTTGCTATATTGAAATACAGTGATACATTCTTCTCCAACTCTTGGAATGGTCAATTCCATCTTGATCACACTCCAACTTTGCAAGTACTTGACTATGCCCAAAAGTCTTTCATTGCTGAATTAAAAATTCAGTTAGTCCAGTACCAAAGCATAGTGAGTTGCTTGCAAGTCACTGAGATGATCTCAGATCTAAGGGATACCTATACCTATATCCCATCAGAGACATTCTCGATAGTAGAATACTCTGGATTTGATCACGTTCAATGATGATGTACCCATACATCTCACCTGTATGTCATACTAGTGTCTCCACACACCTTGGTTAAGAGGACAACCAACCTATATGACATATAGCAACCTATGCTCGATAGACATTGTCGTCTTAATTAACAGTCTATCATTTGGTTGTAAACAAATTTAAGGACTAATCGATAAATCTTCTCTTTATTGAAACTGAATAGTCCTAAGGACTTTATCACAACAATAGAGTTCATTAGAAGATGTAGACTTATGATTAAAAAATGTGTCAAAATATTTTTTATTAATTAATAAATCAATTACAATATCTCAACCATCAACAGACTAATGACTGGCTTTGGAACATAATTTTCAATAAAACTCCCACTTGTCCTGAAGCCACTAGGCACAATATCTAATAGCCATCTTCGACTTATGGTTGTCGAACTCCTTGATTGCCAGGGCTTTAGTGAAGTGGTCGGCTTGGTTCTCCTTTCCATCGATCTTCTAAAGATCGATGTCACCACGATCCATGATCTCATGGACTAAATGAAAGTGGTGCAGAATATGCTTTGTTTGCTGGTGTGCCTTCGATTCCTTTGCTTGAGCTATAGCACCAGTGCTGTCGCAGTAGAGCAAGACTGGACCATCAATGGACGGTGCTACTCCAAGCTCGATGATGAACTTCCTCAGCCACAGCTTTCTTTACTGCATCTGATGCTGCCATGTACTCTACTTTGCAAACAGAGTCAGCCATTGTATGCTGCTTGAAACTTTTCCAACAAATGGCTCCACCATTTAGAGTAAAGATATACCTCGACATACTTTTACTATCATCATGATTAGATTGAAAGTCAGAATCTGTAAATCCCACAAGCTTCAAATCTGACTCACCATACCAACCATTGGTCTTTAGTATGTTTCAAATACTTAAGGATTGTTTTAACCACCTTCTAGTGATTTTCTCCAGCGTTAGACTAGTGTCGACTCACTACTCCTAGTGAGTATGCCATGTCTGGTCTCATCATTGCATACATAATAGACCCCACTGCTGAAGCATATGTAATTCTACTCATACGATGTCTCTTCAGGAGTTATCGGACAATCCTTCTTAGAATGAAAAATTTCTTGGCCTATCGAAAGATAGCCCATTTTGGAATTCTCCATGTTGAACCTCTTCAGCACAATTTCTATATACGTGGATTGGAACATACCAAGCATCCTTTTAGATCTATCCCTATAGATCTTCATCCCTAGGATGTAGGATGCTTCAACCAAGTCCTTCATGAAAAACAATGATGACAACTTGACTTTTATTTCTTATAATACTGGGATGTCATTCCGAATTAAGAGAATATCGTCCATGTACAAAATAAGGAATACCACTGCTGGACCATTTGCCCATTTGTAAATACAGGGTTCTTCTCCATTCTTAACGAAGCCATACATTTTGATCACTTTATCAAAATGCATGTCCCAACTTTGAGATGCCTGCTTCAATCCATAAATGGATCTCTGAAGCATGCACACCTTGGACTCATCTATGGATGTGAACCCTTTAGGTTGTATCATATACACTTCTTTGATCAGCTCTCCATTTACGAAAGCTGTCTTCACATCCATCTGTCAGATCTCATAGTCTAGATGAGCAACAATGGCAAGCATAATCCAAATGGATTTGAACATTGCAATAGGGGAGAACATCTCGTCATAGTTAATACCATAACGTTGACGATACCCCTTAGCAATCTGACGGGCTTTATAGGTCTCCACTTTTTCGTCTATGCCCCTCTTCCTTTTAAAGATCCATTTATATCCAATGGATTTAACCCCTTCAGATGGGTCAACTAATGTCCATACATCATTAACCTTTCTGGAATTTATTTTGGATCACATAGCTTCTAGCCATTTCTCAGAATCAGATCTCTGCATCACATCGATATAAGTGATCGGGTCCTCATTATTCTCATCGAGTTCGATGGGATCACCATCCTGAACCAAAAATTCATAGTATCTATTCGAATGGCAGGGTACTCTATCCGATCACCTTAATGGTGCGGGTTCACTAGGCTTCGGATCTGATTTGATCAAATTTGACTAAGGTTCAATATTCTGTGTCGGACTTTCTACCTGTTGAACTTCATCAAGTTCAACCTTAGAGACAATAGTTCCTTCATCAAGGAACTCCATTTTCAAAATGGATGTCCTAAGGATGATGAACACCTTTTATTCATTAACATGGTAGAAATAGTATCCTTTGGTCTCTTTTGGGTATCCTATGAATGTACACTTATCAGACCTAGGTCCAAGTTTTTCTGTAACTAACCATTTGACATAAGTCGGACACCCCCAAACCCTAAGGTGTGAAAGTGCTAGCTTACGCCCTATCCATATCTCATATGGGGTTTTACTTATAGACTTACTTGGAACCCTATTTGATAGATAACAAGTCGATACGAGTGTATATCCCTAGAAGGATATCAACAAGCTGGCAAATCCCATTATGGATCGGACCATGTCTAACAGAATTTGATTTCTCCTTTCAGACACACCATTATGCTGTGGTATTCCAGAAGGAGTCCATTAGAGGGGAATTCCATTCTCTCCTTAATATGTGAGAAACTCATCAGAAAGGTATTTTCCTCCTCAGTCAGACCAAAGAGTTTTAATACTCTTTTCAGTTTGTTTTTCTACTTTACTTTGGAATCATTTGAACATTTCAAAAGAATCTAACTTATGTTTTATCAGATAGATATATCCATATCTGGATAGATCATCTATGAAAGTGATGAAGTAGACATATCCACCGCTGGCACTTGTGCTGATTGATCCACATACATCAGTATGTACTAGACCTAAGAGCTCGTTGGCTTTCTCACCTTTTTTAGTAAAAGGTGACTTGATCATTTTACTAAGAAGATAGGACTCACAGGTTGGAAGTGATTCCCAATCATTAACTTTGAGGATTTCCTCCTAAGTCAACCTGTTTATCCTGTTCTTATTTATATGACCTAGCCTACAGTGCCATAAGTAGATATTTGATGCACTATCTAATCTAGGGTGCTTGCCAGTAGAATAGACTATATTAATGGGTTGTGATAGCATATATACACCATTGTTCAATTGTCCAGAGAAAGCAATAACACCATTCACAATGATATTACAAACTCATTTCTCTATTGAAATTTCATAATTGTTTATGGCCAAAAGGCCTACAGAAATAATATTTAAAAAGAAACTAGGATAGAAATGATAATCACTAAGAACAATGGTATGAGATTCAAATACAAGTTTCAAAATTCCTAAAGCTAGAACTGAAACTAGTCTTCCATCTCCAATGTTCAGAAATCTTTTATCTTGCTTGAATCTTCTACTGACCCACAATCCTTTGTCCAGCAATAGCTTGATTCTTTCTCTGCCTGTTCAGATCTAGGGAGGCAATGTACTGAGGACAGTTTCTCTTCTAGTGCCCCTGCTTCATGCAAAAGAAGCATTCGGCTTGACTCTTATCGGGTTTGGTCTTTGGGGTCTGAGCTTGCATAGGTGTCCAAGCATGAACATGCACCTTTTTGGCTTTCTTCTTCTTGTTCTTCTTTTCTTTTCTAAAGGATCGAGAACGAGAAGACGAACCTCCCACTAAGTTCATTGACTCCTTATGGAATTGGTGATCCTTCTCAAAGTCCTAAAGTAACCCCAGTAACCTGTGGTAGTCCACTTCAGGCTTTAACATTCTATAATGTGTAAGGAATAGAAGATAAGACTTGGTTAGCAAGTTCAGTAATGCATCTTTTCCAAGTTGTTTATGTAAGAAAAAGCCAAGTTTGCTCAAGTGCTCTATCAACTCGATCATGTACAGTACATGATCAATGACCGAGGCACCATCCCATATTCTGGCGTTAAAGATGGCATAACTAGTCTTGTGCCTCTCAACGTCATTAGCTATGCCAAAAGAATCCTCCAACACTTGGAGCATTTTGTTTGGCTGAGCTATCTCAAACTTGCAACTGAACTCATCGCTCATCACAGCTAGCATAATGCAGCACACCATGGTTCGATCACTAAGCCACTTTTGATAAGTATCTCTGACTATTCCACGTGCATTGGTAGCTGGCTCCTCAAGTGCAGGATCCATCAGCACATATAGGATCGATTCATACTCCAGGACAATCTTCAACTTTCGGTATTAGCTATCGAAGTTCGATCCCACCAACTTATCCTTGTCCAATAATGATCAAAGCGATAGAGAAGTGGCCATGTCCGAGAAAAGAAAAACCAAAATCTAATTAGTAATTGATTCATTAAACCTAAAGATTTAGATTTTAATCAAAAGATTTTTTCCACTATTTTATTCGAATTTCTAGCATCTACCTCCAATTCGAGGAATTATTTTAATTTCTTAGTGGATACTAGAATCCACATAGACCATACATAAGTCCAAATTTGGTTGGCCCATCCATGTACATCTAAGAATAGGTTCATAATCAATTATTTCTTCAAATAATTTTCAGTAATTAAATTTTGCCCCAAGCCTTGATCAGTTGGCTTTGGCCTTCTCAGAAAAGGGTCTAGTTTGATCCAACCATTAACATGACCATACTTGGTTTATCCAACCAATGAATGATTAGGCCCAACTTTGGTTGGCCCACCTGACCACCATTTGAAAGATGTATCTAAGAGATCATATAATGAATGATAATTACATCAACTGATAAGCACCAGGCCTTTGGGCCTCCAATGATTATCCAATTGATGGATCCATTATCATACACTTTAATGGAAGGATATGATCCAATTATCAAATAACTATTTCAATTAGGGACCTAATAATTTTAGAGAATTTATTTATAGAAATGAGTAGGTCAGATTAACCAACTTATCATGATCCTTCCACTAACTTCACTAAGTCAGCTTAAGGGAGACCATTAATAGGCTAGTTTTGGAGCACCTAAATCAGTCAAACTGATTTACCTAGCTGACATGGATTAGCTCAAATAGTCAAGCGATCCGATCAAAATATAATCTCACCAAGAGGTCAGATAAGTTCGATCAATGGAAGGGTTTGCCAGGCTTACCTTAGGCACCATCAAAAATGGCTAGGTAAGCAGGCTGCCAATTAAAAACCACTAGTTTGATTTACCTTAGACATCAACTGGTTTAATTAGTTTCAATTAGATCAACCTAACAGTTCGTGCTTGATCGCGTAGTCAAGAATCAAGTCCATCTTGGGTCTTGTTAAAGACATGGACTTGACCAACTACTGTGACCTCAGAAGTGGCACTTCCAAGTCTTGAAAATATGAGAAGACAAATCATGGAAAGATGGAAGCGAGCCAGAAGAAGATTCAGTCTCAATAGTAAAGTTCAGAAACTAGGTCGGCTCACTCTGAGATTGAGGCAGCTAAATTGGAAACTAGGTCGGCTCAGTCTCGGACTAGGTTGGCTAGTTCTTAGAGAAAAATTCAGATAGAAAGTAGTATTTTTAGGCTATTGGTATGGTACAAAACTGGGTCAGCTCAGTCTAGGACTGAGCCAACCCAGTCGTAGGTTAGCCGGCTTAGTCTGAAACTACGCTGGCTCAGTTTTAGCTAGTTATTATTTTATGTACGTAGATTATTTAGGTTTGGAGAGTTTTTCTATGAGCTTGGGCTTGATCCTTTGTAAAGTATATATATTGACAATAGGTCAAGATTGTAAGAGTACTGAAATATACTAAATAAAAGCTCTTTTCACCAAAAAATCTCTTCATCTCTTATTCTCTATTCCTTGATTTATTTGATCATGCTTTTATAGAGATCTCTAAGAAGTACTTCCTTGATTGCTTGGCTAATCACCAACGGCAACGTCGATCCATGTGGAAAGAGCACATATTTTCAACATTTGGTATCAAAGCGGTGTTGCATGGAATGAAGGAAGACACCTAGGATTTACCACATCCATGATCTATTGCACTAGAATTTATCCTAAAAACCTTTAGTTTTCTTCGTGATTGTCTCTAGACTGAGGTGGAGATTGTTTACGCAGAGGAATGGTGATACAAAAGTTTGGAAAGAGGATCTAGGGCTAGTTAGATCTTCTTTGAAGGATAGTTTTGTTGGTGTGTGAGATTGTGAAGGGTGTTAGGGAACTATTCTTGACTTGTTTGAAGTCATAAGATCAAGTAGATTCAAGGTGGATTTTGAGAAGTTCGACGGCAAGGGAAACTTTATCCTATGGTAGCAAAGAGTAAAGGACTTGTTGGTTCAGTAGAGGATCTACAAGGTCTTGACAAAAGAAAAGCAAAAAAAGATCAGTGCTAAGGATTGAAAAGAGTTGGAGGAAATTGCTTTTAGCACAATCCAGATGTGCTTGGTCGGTCGGGTTTAGCCTGAGGTGTGTATAGGGACTACGGTAAAGGGGCTCTGGGATAGACTGGAGAACACATACATGGGAAAGAATATGACGAACAAGCCGTGGTTGAAGAAATAGCTGTATAGTCTGAGGATTCCCAAAGGCGGAGATCTTGTTGCACATATCCAAAGGTTCAATCAGGTGTGTTCTAAGATGATGAGTTTGGATATAAAGATCGATGAGAAGGATCGGGCATTGCTGTTATTATGTTCTCTCCCAGGTTCATATGATGGTCTTATAATAACTTTAATTTATGGGAAGGAGATCCTAAACTATGAAGAGGTTGTTGGTGTGCTTAGATCAAATGATCAAAGAGAGAAGATTTGCAAGGGAGACCCTAAGTCTGAGATCTTGACTGTGAATGAAAGACGGGAAAGATCAAAGGCGAAGTTAAAAGGAAAATCCAAGAGTAGGTCAAAATCTCGAGATTAGAGGAAGATGACATTGAAATGTTATAAATGTCATCAGCCTGGATACCTGAGGAGAGATTGTTTCCTTTTGAGATCAAAAAAAGAAAAGACCAACAAGAAAGATGATACAGCTTTTATGAGCAGTGGAAAAGACCTACTAGTTGTATCAGATGGATCCACAGAGTGTGATACTATGTGGATATTAGATTTAGCATGCTCGCACCACTATACTTCTCATTGGAAGTGGTTTGTTACCTACCAGAAGGTCGATGGTGAAAGTGTCAGACTTGGAGATGATCATCCATGAAAAGTAGCTGAAATTGGCTCTATCAGGGTGAGGATGTATGACGGGATCATTCGTACATTATCAAATGTCAAGCATGTACCAAAGTTGAAAAAGAATTTGATTTTTTTGGGCTATTTGGAGGAGCAGGGTTATGCTTTTAGTAGTCAAGCTGGAAGTAGATGTCTAAAAATTTTCAAGAAAACTTTGGTGGTGATGAGAGGTAGAAGACTGAGCAACAATCTTTACAGAATGGAAGGCTTAGTGATAAATGATAGTATAGAGGTGCTAGCAGCGGCACAGGAGGAGTAGATTTTATATCGACTGTGGCACTATCGGATAGGTCATATGAGTGACCGTGGGCTCACAGAACTAAGCAGATGAGGTATGATCCCAGTCCTAAAGAAGGAGGGCATAGATCTTTGTGAGCCATATATCTTTGGCAAACAACATAGGGTGAAGTTTGCCAATACCAAGCGCAGCGAGGGAGTGCTGGATTTAGTGCGCTCGAATGTGTGGGGATCAGCTCCTGTATCAACTAAAGGTGGGGCAAAATACTTTGTTACTTTCATTGATGATTTCTTAAGGAAGGTGTGGGTTTATCTGATCCAAGAAAAATCAGAGATGTTTGCCTGGTTCAGAGCCTGGAGAGCTGAAGTAGAGAAGGAGTCGGGGAGATAGGTAAAGTGTCTGAGGTCAGACAATGGAGGAGAGCTTACTAGCCTAGAGTTCAAGAGGTATTGTAAGGAAAATGACATCAAATGCCATTACACGGTGAGGATGACTCTCCAATAGAATGGTATCATAGAGAGGATGAACCAAACACTGATCGAGAAGGCACAGAGTTTGAGGGTGAAGACATCACTTTCAAAGTCCTTTAGGGGTGATGCTCTAACTCTTTCTTATTTTCTTGTGAATAAATTCTTTCATTATAAGCTAAATGAAGGCATTCTAGAAGAAGTCTAGAGTGGAAAGAAGATGGAGCTTGGTTACCTAGAAGTCTTCGGTTGCACAGCCTATGCACATATGGAGGCAACCGAGATGAGCAAATTGCACCCAAAATCTCCAAAGATGACATTCATAGGGTATCCACAAGGAGTCAAGGGGTACCTACTGTGGGACTCTCAGGCACAGAAGTCAGTGATCAGTAGGGATGTTATCTTTGATGAGAAGAGCATCTTGAGGAGGTCAGGGATAGATGAAACTAGGAAAGCAATGGTGAATAGCGATGGCCAATTAGAGAATGATGGCATGAAGGTTACATCAACTTACAGGAGTGTTCCTGTTGAGGTGGAGCTGGGCAGAAAAGTATTGTCTTAGATTGAAAATCAGCATGGAGGATTGACAGTTCAGACAAATATGCAGGAGCAGCCACAGACATCAGGCAAAGATGTACTAGTGGGAGTGGCTTTGCACAAGCCCTAGCATACTATTAGGAGATCGGTCAGATATATCATTGATGAGGTTATCTTCTATGCACTCATCACTACTAATGAAGATCCAGAGAATTATGCAGAGGCCATGAAGAGTGAGGATCATGATTCATGGATGTAGGCCATGATGGAGGAGATGGAATCACTTGAGAAAAATCAAACATGATAGCTGGTGGATCTTCCAGAGGGTGCTCGACCTATTGGCTCAAAGTGGGTGTTCATAAAGAAAGAAGGACGTTCAGAATAAGGTGGAATCAAATTCAAAGCAAGGCTGGTAGCAAAGGGATAATCACAAAGGGAAGGGATTAACTACACAAAAATTTTCTCTCCTATGGTGCGTCATACATCTATTCGAGTTTTGCTATCACTGGTAACATAGCATAACATGGAATTGAAACAAATGGACATGAAGATGGTCTTCCTTCATAGGACTTTAGAGGAAAGAATCTACATGAAGCAGTTAGATGGTTTCATGAAGATGGGACCGGATGAAAAGGTGTGTTTACTTAGAAAGTCTTTGTATGGCTTGAAATAATCTCCTCGTCAGTGGTATTGAAGGTTTGATAGCTTTGTCTTGAGCCTGAATTTCAACAGATATGAACATGATTATTGTGTCTACATCAAGGATGTAGATAAGAAGGATGTCCTGTACTTATTATTATATATAGATGATACGTTCATAGTCGGTAGAAGCATGGATGCTGTGAAAAGGTTGAAAAAAGCATTATCATCTGAATTTGAGATGAAAGATTTGGATCCAATTGAGAAAATTCTTGGAATGGAGATTTGCAGAGATAGGTGCAAAGGAGTGCTCCATTTGTCATAAGGAAAGTATGTCCAAAAGGTTTTGGAGAGATTTGGGATGGAGAAGGCCAAACTTGCAGAGACACCATTGCCGAGCCATATGTCTCTCTCCAAGTTACAGTGCCCCCAGTCAGAAGAGGAGAGAGAGTACATGGAACGAGTCCCTTATGCAAATATTATAGGTAGTGTGATGTACACTATTGTGTACCATAGACCAGATATAGCACATGCTGTGAGCATGGTTAGTAGATACATGGCTAACCCTGGAAAGAAATACTGGAAAGCACTGAAATGGATATTGAGATATCTGCATAAAATAAAGGATTATGGTTTGGTGTTTGGTAGGCAGTCGGAAGGATTTGAAGAACAATCTATAAAGATGTGTGAAGGTTCAGGTCCTCTGAAAGGATTTGTTGATGCAAATTATGCTGATGATCTTGATACAAGGAGGTCTACTACTGGATACCTCTTCTACATATATGGTGGATCGGTGTCTTGGAGATCAATCCTTCAGTCAATCACAGCCTTGTCTACCATAAAGGTCGAGTACATTGGGATAACAGAGTCTGCAAAGGAAGTCCTTTAGCTTAGGATGCTGATTGATGAGTTGGGGGAAGAGCAGAGTAAGGTTATACTATTCAGTGATAGTCAGAGTGCTTTGTTGTTGGCATAGAACCCAGTCTATCATGCACACACAAAGCATATAGACGTGAGGTACTATAGGATCAGAGAGTTAGTGAAGGAAGATGAAGTGGAACTGATGAAGGTCCATACTAAGGAGAATCAGTCTAATGCACTCACAAAGATACTCTCTAGAGACAACTTTCAGAGATGTATGGCATGGATGGATCTGTTGAGAAGAGATGAGTTTACAAGGACTTGGAAGCACCAAGGTGGAGAATGTAAGCACAAAAGTGGCACTCCCAAGTCTTGAAAACATGAGAAGATAGGTCATGAAAAGACAGGAGCGAGCTGGAAGAAGAATCAATCTTAATAGCAAAGTTCAGAAACTGAGCCGGCTCACTTTGAGACTGAGCCAACTCAGTCCAGGACTAGGTTGGCTCAATCCAGGACTAGGTCGGCTAGGTCTTAGAGAAAAATTCAGACAAAAAGAAGTATTTTCAGACTATTGGCATGGTATACAACTGGGTCGACTCATTCTGGGACTGAGCCGAACTAATCATAGGTTAGCCGACTCAGTCTGAAACTGTGTTGGCTCAGTTTTCATGGATTATTATTTTATGTACGTGGGTTGTTTGGATTTGGAAAGTTTTTTTATAAACTTGAGCTTGATCCTTTGTAAAGTATATATACTAAAAATAGGTCAAGGATGTAAGAGTGCTGAAATATACTAAATAAAAGCTCTTTTCTCTCAAAAATCTCTTCCTCTCTTCTTCTCTATTCCTTGATTTATTTGATCGTGCTTCTACAGAGATCTCTAAGAAGTACTTCCTTGATTGCTTAGCTAATCACCGACGGCCACGCCGATCCTTATGGGAAGAGCGCATATTCCCAACAACTACAACTATTGTAATTGATCTAGAGAATTCTTGACACAATCTAAGATAATAATTGATTAGATTTAGTCAATTCTCTATTTAAGTTCATTGTTTAATCTAATCCTAGGTCTAACTCAATTAATGTACCTAGTCCCCACTAACCCATTTAATCCAATGTGTTATGATTTTGTCTTAGGATCATCAATTCACAATCCTAGATCCTAATCAATCAATTTCTTAGTTCTCAATTAAGTTTTGGACTGAGGGTTGCGGTTTGACTTTTCAAAAATAATTTTTATATTTATAAAATATTTTCACAACATGATTCTGTCAACCAAGTTGCATGTTTAATTTATAATAAATATGCAAGTAAAATAAACATAAAACTACTTTAGATCTAATCCAGACAGGTTCATATAATTGAAATAATTTCAATAATAATTAATCTTAAATCTTCCTAGATCAAATCTAACACATTTATGATGATTGAAATCTGATTAAAATATTTTTAATTAGATCATAAAATTTTTTAAATCTAATCTAAAATTTTATGATCAATATTTTAGATCAGCACATACTAGGACAACCTATTCACTATAAGGATAAACCTTACAACAAGACAACCTTATGATAGTCCATGCAATCTAAAATATTTTTTTTTAATTTTAAATTTAATAATTAAATTATAAATTAGATTTAATCTAAGAAATAATCTAGACATGCATAAAAATCATATAATAAGAACCTATGCTCTGATACCAATTGAAGGAACCAGATCTAGGATTTCATAGGTAGATCTTGAAACTTTTTCAAGATCTGGCAGCGAAAGACTTAAATAAATTTAAAATTTATTTAAATAATCATATAAATATATAGATCTCAGATCTATTATATGATCAATATATGATATTAAATTAAAAATTAAAATTAAATAAGAAAGAAAAAAGGTTGATCAAATCAACCTAGATCTACACTACATCAAATGCAGGTATGAATTTTATAGATCAGATCTATTACCTAAGTAAGTTTAGACATTCAAACTTGCTGATCTAGGTTTGAGGATGAAATCATGAGCTGCACACATGTTCGGCCTCTAGAAGTTGTCCATACGAGCCTACGATCTCTGATCTAAAGTCCGATGTAGGAAATCAGCACAGCATGCTAGAACTATGCTGATCCTTCTTCGACAGTCGATCCGATGCTTCCTTCATTAAAATTTAGACTCTCCAAGATATGAGAAGGAAGATGAGAGTTTGCTGATCTGAGACTCTCTCAAAAAAACTCAAAAGAAAGGAGGAGAGATTAAAAATAATATAGCCCTAGAAGAAGATCCTCTTCTTCTTCTCTTTTCTCTCACCTAGATACCTAGTTTGGTGCCTATGGAACCCCCATGCCCAAGGACCCTCTTCTTATGATTTTTGTACAACCCAAACCTCTCCCAAAGCTTTATATTTTATGAAAATATTAGAATAAAATTCATCCAATAAATAGAGAAAAATAAGAGTTCAAGTTAGGATAAATTCCTAAATCGGGAATATAAAAACATGGGAAGTTCTTGGGCCGCCCAACTCTTGGGTGCCTCCTCCACAATTTTTGGTGTAGACCAGCAAGGGAGGGTGCACAAAAAAGGAGATTATTTTTATAGAATAAGATAAGAATTAATTAAAAGAGGGGGTAGCACTCAAGAGAAGATGTTTTGGTCAACAAGGATTCTATCTCATAGAATCCTAAGCAAAACCAATTCCTCCTTTGACTTGGTCTTCCATCAAACTTTCAAATATGACTTGGAGGAAGATAGGGGGCATGGAAATTAGGAAGAAAGAGGTTTTCTACAAAAAATACCTAAAAAATAGGTATGGAAGGCGTTGGGACTAAGGTAGTGCAAGGAGGACTAGTTAAACAAGATCTTTTAACCAAATAAAATCAAGATTAAACCAATCCAATTAAATAAGGCCCTAACCCATTTAATAACTTAATTAAATCAAATTAAATTAGATTTAATTTTAATTTTTTTTAATTAAATTAGAAAATTGGGTTAATTCGAGTCCTAGTTAGACTAGGACTAGTTCTTCCTTGCACTTGGCTTATCCAGTAAATCAATTGAACTTGATCCAATCAAGTCCAAACTAAATCTAATTAAATCATATTTAATTAGACTTAATCTCAACTAATTATCTTAATCAAATTAAGTCAATTAGCGAGCAATTGCTAATCGATCCTCCTACAATACTTTCACTAGGTTAAACACCAATCGTATTAATTGTTTAACCCTAGAATGATACTTAATCGGTGATCAACCATCCGATCAGATCGTAAGCTCTAATGTATGTGACCTCATTGGTCTAAACCTAAATTGATAGTATAGGAATAAATTTTTATACCAATCGAAGTGACCATCTAGCAATGACATCCGACGGTCGGATAGGTCGAAGGTGTAGAACACCATCCTTAGAACCCATGTGGATATAATTTCCATATAATTCATCCCCTTGATCATAATGCTCACAGGATACATCAGAGTTCAATTATCAACTCTAATCAGGTTGTCCACATTGTATTTTAAAATATCAAATCAATCTGATGGATTATCCTGACCAAGATTTTGCTATATTGAAATACAGTGGTACATTCTTCTCTAACTCTTAGAGTGGTCAATTCCATCTTGATCATACTCCGACTTTGCAAGTATTTGACTATGTTCAAAAGTCTTCTATTGTTGAATTAGAAATTCAGTTAGCCCGGTACCAAAGCATAGTTTGTTGCTTACAAGTCACTGAGGTAATCTCAGGTCTAAGGGATACTTATACCTATATCCCATCAGAGACATTCTCGATACTAGAATGCTCTGGAGTTGGTCACGTTCAATGACGATGTACCCACACATCTCACCTGTCTGCCATACCAGTGTCTTCGCATACCTTGATTAAGAGGACAACCAACCTATATGGCATATAGCGACCTATGCTCAATGGATGTTGTCGTCCTAATTAATAGCCTATCATTTGGTCATGAACAAATTTAAGGACTAATCGATAAATCCTTTCTTTATTAAAACTAAATAGTCCTAAGGACTTCATCTCAACAATGGAGTTCATTAGAAGATATAAACTTATGATGAAAAAAGGTACCAAAATATTTTTCATTAATTAATAAATCAATTACAATATCTCAACCATCAACAGGCTGATGATTGGCTTTGTGATACAATTTCCAACACTTAGAATCATAATCAATTGATAAAGAAGGATTTATCAGATGGTTCTTAAATTGTTCATGACCAAATCGAGTGTAGGTCATTGTATGCCATATGCGTTAGTTGTCCTCGTAACCAAATAGTATGGAGACATTGGTATGGCATCCAAATGAGATGTAGGAATACAACTGCATTGGACATGACCAATATATCACTTACTATCAAGAGTAGCAAGCTAAGGCCAGTGGATATATGTGTCCCTCCGATCTGAGATCACCATGGTGACTTGCAAGCAACTTACTGTACTTTAGTGCTGGACTGTCTGTATTACTAATATAGGTTTGAAAGATTTTTTAGTACAGTCAAGTACTTATAAAGTTGGTATGTGAGTCAAGATGGAATTGACCACTCCTAATTAACTTTAGAAAGAGAATGACTCGCTGTGTTTCAATTTAGCAAAATCTTAGCCTAGGTAATCCTCATGAGGTGTCATGGGATTTGCAAAATTTTGAGACATAATAGAGATGACTTGTATGAGTGTTTGAGAGCATACGTGAAGTTGTCTTGAGCATTATTGATCATATAATTATATGGTAACCATGGGCTAGGGTTCTATGAATGTTGCTTTGCATACATTTGACCTATCCGAACGTTGGGAACCATTGCTAGATGGTAACTTCGATTGGTATAGAAATTAGTTTCTGTGCTACCTACTTAGACTCGAACCTATGGGATCATATATATTAGAGCTTATAACCTGATCAAATGGTTAATCAATGATTAAGAATCATTTTGAAGTCAAACATTCAATGCGATTGATGTTTAACCTAATGCAAGTATTGCAGGAGGATTGATTAGCAATTGGATTACTAATTGGCTCAACTTTCAAATATGACTTGGAGGAAGATAGGGGGCATGGAAATTAGGAAGAAATAGGTTTTCTACAAAAAATACCTAAGAAATAGGTATGGAAGGTGTTGGGACCAAGGTAGTGCAACGAGATAGGGAGTCTTAGTCACACTAGGACTCCTATTTTGACTTGGTTAAACAAGATCTTTTAACCAAATAAAATCAATATTAAACCAATCCAATTAAATAAGGCCCTAACCCATTTAATAAATTAATTAAATTAAATTAAATTAGATTTAATTTTAATTTTTTTTTAATAAAATTAGAAAATTAGGTTAACTCGAGTTCTAGTTAGACTAGGACTAGTTCTTCCTTGCACTTGGCTTTTCCAATAAATCAATTGAACTTGATCCAATCAAGTCCAAACTAAATCTAATTAAATCATATTTAATTAGGCTTAATCTTAGCTAATTAGCTTAATCAAATTAAGTCAATTAGCAATCCAATTGCTAATCGATCCTCCTACAATACTTTTACTAGGTTAAACACCAATTGTATTGATTGTTTAACCCTAGAATAATTCTTAATCATTGATCAACCATCCGATCAGATTGTAAGCTCTAATGTATGTGACCTCATAGGTCTAAACCTAAATTGATAGTATAGAAATAAATTTCTATACCAATCAAAGTGACATCTAGCAATTATATCCGACGGTCGGATAGGTCGAAGGTGTAGAACACCATCCTTAGAACCCATGTGGATATAATTTCCATATAATTCATCCTCTTGACCATAATGCTCATAGGATACCTCAGAGTTCAATTGACAACTCTGATCAGGTTGTCCACATTGTATTTTGAAATATCAAATCCATATGATGGATTATCCTGGCCAAGATTTTGCTATATTGAAATACAGTGGTACATTCTTCTCTAACTCTTAGAGTGGTCAATTCCATCTTGATCATACTCCGACTTTGCAAGTATTTGACTTTGTCCAGAAGTTTTCTATTGTTGAATTAGAAATTCAGTTAGTCCGGTACCAAAGCATAGTTAGTTGCCTACAAGTCACTGAGGTGATCTCAGGTCTAAGGAATACTTATATCTATATCCCATCAGAGACATTCTCGATACTAGAATGCTCTGGAGTTGGTCACGTTCAATGACGATGTACCCACACATCTCACCTGTCTGCCATACCAGTATCTTCACATACCTTGATTAAGAGGACAACCAACCTATATGGCATATAGCGACCTATGCTCAATGGACGTTGTCGTCCTAATTAATAGCCTATCATTTGGTCGTGAACAAATTTAAGGACTAATCGATAAATCCTTTCTTTATTAAAACTAAATAGTCCTAAGGACTTCATCTCAACAATGGAGTTCATTAGAAGATGTAAACTTATGATGAAAAAAGGTACCAAAATATTTTTCATTAATTAATAAATCAATTACAATATCTCAACCATCAACAGGCTGATGATTGGCATTGTGACATAATTTCCAACACTTAGAACCATAATCAATTGACAAAGGAGGATTTATCAGATGGTTCTTAAATTGTTCATGACCAAATCGAGTGTAGGTCATTGTATGCCATATGCGTTAGTTGTCCTCGTAACCAAATAGTATGGAGACACTGGTATGGCATCCAAATGAGATGTAGGAATACATTTGCATTGGACATGACCAATATATCACTTACTATCAAGAGTAGTAAGCTAAGGCCAGTGGATATATGTGTCTCTCCGATCTGAGATCACCATGGTGACTTGCAAGCAACTTACTATACTTTAGTGTTGGACTGTCTGTATTGCTAATATAGGTTCGAAAGATTTTTTGGTATAGTCAAGTACTTGTAAAGTTGGTATGTGAGGCAAGATAGAATTGACCACTCCTAATTAACTTTAGAAAGAGAATGACTCACTGTGTTTCAATTTAGCAAAATCTTGGCCTAGGTAATCCTCATGAGGTGTCATGGGATTTGCAAAATTTTGAGACATAATAGAGATGACTTGTATGAGTGTTTGAGAGCATACTTGAAGTTGTCTTGAGCATTATTGATCATATAATTATATGGTAACCACGGGCTAGGGTTCTGTGAATGTTGCTTTGCATACATTTGACCTATCCAAACGTTGGGAACCATTGCTTGATGGGAACTTCGATTGGTATAGAAATTAGTTTCTGTGCTACCTACTTAGGCTCGAACCTATGGGATCATATATATTAGAGCTTGTAACCTGATCAAATGGTTAATCAATGATTGAGAATCATTTTGAGGTCAAACATTCAATGCGATTGATGTTTGACCTAATGCAAGTATTGTAGGAGGATTGATTAGCAATTGGATTACTAATTGGCCAATTTATTTGAGCAATCAAGCTGAGATCAATTTTAATTAAATTAGATTCAATTAAAATTATTTTAGATTTGAGTAGTTTAAGTCTAGTTGGTTTATTGGATAAGCCAATTGCAAGAAAAAATAATTCTTAGTTTGACTAGAACTTGGGTGCACCTAATTGACTTAGCATTTAAATTAGATTTAAATCTTAATTTAATTAGACTCCTAGTTAGACTAGGATTATCCTTAACTAGGTTGTATTTGATCTAATTAAATTAAATTTAAATTAGATTCAAAACTATTTTGACCAAGTCAAACAAGAGGAGTCCTACTTAAGGATGATCCTAGTAGGTTGTATTTGATCTAATTTAAATTAAATTTAAATTAGATTCAAAACTATTTTGACCAAGTCAAACAAGAGGAGTCCTAGTTCGACTGGGACTCTCTCTTTCTCTTGTGCCTAAGACCTCACGCCCACCTTAACTAATTTCTAATTTTTTTATGTGGATTTTCATGCCCAAGAAGGCCTCCCATGCCCCATAATTTATATTTTTGGGACTTTGTTATGACTTCGTCAAAACTTGGAAGAAGTTGGGATTTGTTTCCTACTTGGAAGAGTCCCCTTTGACAAAAACTTCTTCCCCTCTTGTGCGCCCACTTAACCCATGCCATATTTAAATTCTCCACCCTTCTCTTAGGTTTTTGGGAGATAAATTTAATAGTTCTCATAAAAAAAAATCAAGAGAGGGGCATCCAAGAGTTGGACACCCCATAGAAGTCCTTCTTTGACTAGGTTTCAACCTAGTCATGTAACAAAAGGTAGACACCTCTTTAGAGATGGTTAGAGGACGTGAAAAAATATAGAAAAATTATGAAAAATCAAAGGAAAACGAGGAGAAGACGTGGAGGATTTGTGGCATGAAGATTCATGGAGAAGAGCCTTCAATTAAGACATCAAAGGTTAATGTCTTGAAGAGACAAGGTAAGAGAAGATTGTCTTCTCTTATATTTTTTCTTTTATGTTTCTCTCTTTTTATTTTATTTATAATTTTTATATGATAAAAATTTAAGAGAGAGAAAGAATTTGGGTATCGGGATGAGTGCTCTAAGTTGTTGGGGAATGGTGTTAATTTTTTGGACATGATCTGATCATGTACTGATGAGAGAAGGAGAAGAGAAGAAAGGTCTTCTCTTAGGGTTTCTTGGACAACCTTTCCTCTCCAATTTTTATGAGAATTTTTTATGATAAAAATCAAAAATATTAGATCTAGAAACTTAAGAAATATCCTAGAGGAGAAGGTCTCCTCTTGTCCTAGCATAGAGATGTTTTCAGGACATCAACCATTGATGTCCTGAAGGAGAAGATTTATCTTCTCTTAGGATTTATTTTTTTATATTCTTATTTTCTAAATTTTAAAAGATCCAAGGATTAGATTTCTTCCTTGTTCCTCCTTATGTTCTTCATTTCTTGGAGTATCCAAGAGATTCGGAGGACATGTATTAGATAACCATCAGGAGGGATCCACGAGAAGCTAGCACTTCGAGTGGATCTTCATTCGACGGACCTTTGATCTATATTGCAGATTCGTGTGGATCTCCTGCAGAGGTTGGATGCTTGTGTAGCTCCAAAGACAATAACAAATTTAATCATAGAGTTCTTGACCCATGCAAAGATAAGTGATCTGATCTTTTGGTGACCTGGATGTGATCTAGGATTAGATCTAGAATTATTCTAGATCTAGGTATTGATATGATCAATACCACTTATGATTAATTTAATTTTAGATTTATATTTACATCATAACATATTATAGATTCTTGATGTAGGGTTTTGTAATTTGATTACATGCATTTGTAGATTAAATACCTTAATCTATGTCTTCCACTGCTCTATATTTCAAAAAAGTTTTGAAATCTATACATGAAATCCTACATATTTTCCAATAGTGATATCAGAGTATCTAGATTCTTTTATAACATGATCATATTGCATTAGATTAAATCTAAAAATTAAAATTAACTAAAGATCGCACATATTGCCATAAGGTTGTCCTATTGTAAGGTTAATCCCTTACAATGAAAAGGTTGTCCGAGTATGTGCTGATCTAAATCTGAATCATGAATAATTTAGATTAGATCTAAAAAAAATTATGATTTAATTTTTTGATCTAAATCTAAAATTAAATAGATATTTGATCTATTTTAGATTATTTAGATTAGATCTAAATAATATCAAGATTACACATACTGCCATAAGGTTGTCCTATTATAAGGTTTATCCCTTACAGTGGAAAGATTGTCCTAATATATGCTGATCCAAGAAACCTAAGTCACAAATATGTTAGATAAGATCTAAAATAATTTATGATTTATTTTCATATTTTAAATCTAATTTTAAATGATTTCTCAAGATTCTCTGATTGCATATGTTGATATGTATGTTTTGTTTTGAATCTAGAATGTATATGTATGACATATTTATTTTGTAGAATTTAAATTGAGAACATACTTTCTACAAAATCCTAGATTCAAAATCTTAGGACATGATCTAAATAATGAAATAAATCAAATCTAAAATCTTTTATTGAATATGATTCAATGTAAACTATTTATAATTTGAAAATATTTTAAATAATAAAATCAAAAACTAGTTCTGAGGTTCCATAAACCCAAAATTTGAACTTAATTGAGAATTAAGTGATTGTTTAGGATCTAGGTTTGTGATTTGAAGATCCTAAGACAATTTCATAAAACTTGAGTTAAAGGTTAAATGGGTTAGTTTTGATCAGGTTATTAACTTGGTTAGACCTAGGGTTTGATTAAATATGGACTTAGTTAAGAAATTGACCAAACCTAATTAATAGTTAATTAGGATTAGGTCATTTCTTTTTTATAGATCAATTCAATAGTTGTAGTTGACCAAAGTCCATCTATTTAACAAATGAACCTAATCGTGGCTCAATAGTCAAGCCCGAGTCTTTAGGCAAACCAAATCAAAATTGACAAACCAATTGATGTCTAAGATAAGTCTGGCATTCTAGATCGATGGTTTTTAATTGACAGCCCGCTTACCTGGCCATTACTGATGGTGTCTAAGGCAAGCCTTGGCAGACCCTCCCATCGATCTCACTTATTTGATCAATGTGGTGAATTAGATTTCGATTAGGTTGCTTATTGATTCGAACTAACCCATGTCACATAAAAAATTAGTGAGATTGATTTCATTCAGTAAGACTAATATAGGTTTCCATGGACCAAAATTGATCATAATCCTCATCATGACTTGTGAAGTCAGTGGGAGGACCTGACTGAAGGAAAATCCTGATTTTCTGGACCAAGTTCGTTCAGATCTGATCAAATCAAGAGATATATTTCAAAAATTTTTTTCTTTGATCTTAATCAGATCTAAGATGTTGTAGATTTGATTTTTATTATTTTAAAAATAAAATAAAATCTAGATAAATTAAATCAAATTTAATTTGCTCTGATATGGGTAATCCTATTACCCGTTGATGATCTTGTATGCAGCAGAAGGTTCTGGATCTAGCCACGCAAGTGTCTGGCCTCTACCGGTATCCACTCGGGTTGGATCTAGAGATCCTCTTCTTCTCTATCACACCTCCAAAAATCAGATCTGGATCTGATCTGGAGGATCTTCAAAACTCTTTTTGAAGATCTGCAGTCGTCCTTTGCAGCAGCGCAGCCTTCTTGCTTTTGATCGCCTTTCTTTGATCTGAATCGCACCAACCAAGTCCAAAACTCTTTTGGACGTGGAGAGCAAGAGGGAGAAGAGAGTTTGGCATGGAGAAGGAGGGGAGAGGCAGCCTTGGGGCGTGGGGAATTATGATTCAATCTACTTTCAATTACAATTAGGGTTGGGCGCAGGGTCTTATTTATAGACTAAGTTTGTGATCCAACTCCTCTTCCTCCCAACCAATCACAACCCTTTGTGAAATCAGATCTAAATCTGATTGGTGGGAATAGAGACCCCTGGATTCCTCCTTAGAGGGCCTAAGACCAGTCAAAGTTGGATTCTTAGTAGAACTCTAATTGGAATCCAAAAAGGAGATGGAGTCCTTGTCCAACAAGGACTCCTAGGCGCCTCCAACTTGGGCTCACGCCACCCAGGGTTGGCGTGCGCCCTTCTCCTTGCCAGGTTCTGGCAGGGGGACAGGCCCCCACCAGCTCTCCAATAGGTGCATGACATGTGGTCAAAAGTCAAAGTGTCAATGGTCAACATTTGACCAGTCAAAGGTAGACTTTTGACCAAAGTCAAAGAACAAGAAATGGCAGGTGACCAAAAATGGCAGGTAATGTCTTACAAAATAAGACAACCTTTTCTGACTTGGACAACCTCCAGTCAGACCATATGAAGGCCTCTGATTGAGCACAAACTCCTTTGGCTCAGTCAGGACAACTTATTTATGATAGTAAAAGAAGAACGTTAGGTTCAATCGAGTGCTAGCACGATTTCCTTGAACCTAATTGAATCTCATTCAGATCAATTGAACTAGATCAGTTCAATTGATGATCACCAGATTCAAACCCTTGTTTGTGTGACCCAGTTAGGTTCAGTTCTGTATGGTAATGGGATATGTCATGATCTCTATCATCGACATCATCGAAACTCCTTTCGATGGATCAGAACTCTTCTGATTCGAACAGCTAGAATGATCGATCATCTAAATCATTCTAATTGCTCCCAAAATCCACCAGTGACACCTAGCAGTATATGGTGGCAACCCATCAGAGCTGAATGCGAACCTCTTGGTGCAGCTACCTGTGTGATTAAGTTCTTCTATCTTGAGCCCCGATCAGATTAGGGTTAAGGTGAACTCGTCAAACCCTAGTCTCTGTCAT
Organism: Cocos nucifera; assembly: GCA_006176705.1. NCBI lineage: Eukaryota > Viridiplantae > Streptophyta > Magnoliopsida > Arecales > Arecaceae > Cocos > Cocos nucifera. The sequence goes on from QRFJ01001200.1 coordinate 219,721, forward strand.
ATGATGTAATCATTCGATTCGAGTCCAATGTGAAAATCTAAATAGAAACTCTTTCTATTATTTCACTCTGCCATGGCCATGGGCTTCTGGACTTGATTCTCATGATCATCATAGGGCTGCTCCTCTACCACCGAGGTAGATAGATTCCATCTTGATGCAATCCAGTTCCTACAATGAACATGCTATAGCCAACATACACCTCAGGGTTCCATATGGCTAGGAGACCGAGTAATGGTGTAGTCAAACTATAACACCCTCAAGGTGAACTGCCGATGCATCTCAGGTCAAAGAACCAGACACACTACTGCAGCATCGAGTCAGTCATTGACGAGAAGGTAGACTTCCCTAATGACTACTCGAGGTGGTCACGCTCAGTGCCCTCGTTCTCTAACGAGTACCTGTACTCTCGCTCCGGTGTCTCCACACCGTAGACTCAAGACTCATCTACTAAAGAGAAGCGATTGTACACCAACCTTCCGGATCAATCACCATCCTCGTGATGATCCTATGGTCGGGAGCATTTTATGAGTTAATAATGATTATTCATGTCTTAAATTTTCAACTCTTGAAAATATGAATTATCATTACCATTAACTCAAAGGATGTATCACAGACACTAAATACACATATGTGATAGAAAATAACCCATTTTATTAATTATAGTCAAAATTATAATTTTGCCCCTAGAAGTGTATTACAAGTGTCAGCCAATTCTGGCTTCTAGGGCACATATATCTAACAATCTCCCACTTGTCCTAAAGCCAATTGGCTACAAGTCTAAGTCCCATCTTCTCAAGGTGGGCTTCGATCTTCTGCTGGCCCAACGGCTTTGTAAGTGGGTCTGCCACATTATCTGTGGAGTTGACTCTCTTGACCTCGAACGTAACCCTTTCTCGAAGGTAATCGCGGATGAGGTGGTATCGCCGCTCAATGTGCTTGGATTTCTGGTGAGACCTCGGCTCCTTAGCAAGGGCTATGGCGCCATTGTTGTCGCAGTATAGAGGAATGGCATCTGATGGCATTACTCCAATTTCTGCAGCAAACTTCTTGTACCAGAATGCTTCCTTCGCAGCCTCTGATGCAGCGATATATTCTGCTTCCATGGTGGAATCTGCTATCACAGTTTGCTTGGAACTCTTCCAGCTGACAGCACCACCATTGCACACAAACAGACTTCCAGATGTCGACTTTCGATCATCTATATCGGACATGAAATCCGAGTCTGTGTATCCCTGGACTTGGAGTTCTCCATTACCAAAGACCAACATCATATCCTTAGTTCTTCTCAAGTACTTAAGGATACATTTCACAGAAGTCCAGTGTTCTTCACCTGGATTTGACTGATATCTGCTTGTGACACTCACAGCATGGGCTATATCAGGTCGTGTACATAGCATGGCATACATGAGGCTCCCTATTGCAGAAGCATAAGGGATCTTGCTCATGCGTTCTATTTCCTCAGGTGTGCTGGGGCACATCTTCTTGGAAAGATGAATACCATGTCTGAAGGGTATTAATCCCCTCTTAGAGTTTTCCATACTAAACCTCTTTAGTACTTTCCTCTATGTACATCTTCTGTGAAAGTCCTAGCATCCTATTCGGTCTATCCCTATAGACCTTAATTCCTAGAATAAAGGATGCTTCACCTAGGTCTTTCATGGAGAATTCCTTGGACAACCATAATTTGACTGATGTCAACATGGGAATATCATTCCCAATAAGGAGGATGTCATCCACGTACAATACGAGGAAGACAACAGCGCTCCCACTGACCCTTTTTGAAAACACATGGTTCCTCTTCATTTTTGATGAAACCAAACTTTTTGATCACATCATTGAAACGAGTGTTCCAGCTCCGAGATGCTTGCTTAAGTCCATATATGGACCTTTGCAGCTTGCAAACCTTGTGATCAGTATCACTGGATGTGAAACCTAGCGGCTGTTCCATATAGATATCTTCCTCAAGATATCCATTTAAGGAATGCCGTTTTCACGTCCATTTGCCATATTTCATAATCGAAATAGGCTGCAACAGGCAAGCAATGTGCGGATGGATTTTAGCATAGCCACTGGAGAAAAGGTATCCTGATAGTCAATGCCTTCGCGTTGACTATAACCTTTTGCCACTAGTCTAGCCTTGAATGTCTCCACATTCCCATCTGCACCAATCTTTCTCTTGAAGATCCATTTACACCCAATAGGTACTATACCTTCTGGTGGATCTACCAAGGTCCAGACTTGGTTTGAGTGCATCGAGTCAATTTCTGACTGCATTGCCTCTAGCCATTTCTCGGAGTCGATATCTGATATCGCCTCGTTGTAGGTTTTGGGATCATCACCATGAGCACCATTACCTACGAGGAACATTTCCTCTACTTCCTCTGAAATAATACCTAAGTATCTCTCAGGGGGATGGAAAACTCTTTCCGATCTACGAGGTGGAGGAGGTAGTGTTCTTATTGGCTCAACCTGATTTGGTTCCAATTGGTCCTTAGCTCGTTGTACTTGTGAGACTTTCTCATCAAGCTTAATCTGCTTTCCAATGCCGCTATCTTGAATAAACTATTTTTCAAGAAAGATGGCATGTCGACTCACAATCACATTGTGGTCTTCTGGAATGTAGAAATAGTATCCTAATGACTCTTTAGGATATCCTATGAATCGAGCTCTGAAAGGACCTAAACTCTAACTTGTCCGCTTGTTGTCTTTTGACATGAGCCGGACAACCCCAAATTCTGAGATGACTCAGACTTGGTTTCTTACCGTGCCATATCTCATACGGTGTGGTAGGAACGGTTTTAGAGGGAACCCTATTCAGTAGATAAATTGAAGTTAACAATGAATGTCCCCAAAGAAAATCAGGGAGGTCTGTGAAGCTCATCATGGATCGAACCATATCCAATAGAGTCCGATTTCTCCGTTCTGAAACCCCGTTGAGTTGAGGTGTTCCTGGTGGAGTCCATTGAGAGACTATGCCATTTTTCCTTAGATAGTCTAGGAATTCCCGGCTAAGGTATTCACCTCCTCGATCTGATCGAAGAACCTTAATGGGTTTTCCAGTTTGTTTTTCTACTTCATGTCTGAATTCTTTGAACTTTTCAAAAGCTTCAGACTTGTGTCTCATAAGATACACATACCCATACCTAGACAGATCATCGGTAAAGGTAATGAAGTAGACAAAATTGCCTCTAGCCGGCACATCAAATGGGCCGCACACATCAGTATGTACTAGGGCAAGGAGATCTGTGGCCCTCTCCCCATGTCCAACAAAAGGGAGTTTAGTCATTTTGCCTTGAAGACAAGATTCACAAGTTGGATATGACTCGAAAGTCAATGGACTCAATAGCCCATTTTTCTCCAATTTGTTGATCCTATCTTCTGCTATATGACCTAATCTCAGGTGCCATAGATATCTGTCGTTTGGACTATCCCTAGGTCGTTTGGCATTCACGTTTTGCTCGATAGTTAGAACAGGTACATCAATATGTAGCTGATAAAGACCATTAATAAGGAAACCATTTGCAATTTTATTTCTTTCATAAAGAATGTTACAATGGTCCTTAAAGAAGGTGATCACATAACCTTCTTGTGCTAAGCATGAAACAGAAATCAAATTCCTGCTAGCTGCAGGCACATAATAACAGTCTTTCAAAACTAAGTCTAAACCAGATGGTAATCGAAGAGGGTATGTTCCCACGGCTACTGCAGCAACTCTTGCTCCATTACCGATGCGTAGGATCATGTCTCCATCCCTCAGCCTCCTGCTATCCTCAAGACCCTGTATGGAAGTGCACAGATGAGCACTAGAACCAGAGTCAAGCACCCAACTGGATGCAGAAGAAACCGTAAGGTTAGACTCAATAACGAGCATACCTCCAGAAGGACCTTCCTTCTTGTTCTTCAGGGTGGCCAGGTAAGTAGGGCAGTTCCGCTTCCAATGGCCGTCGCTGTTGCAATGGAAACACTTTCCTTTGACCATCGGCCTTTTTCTTCGGTTCTGCCTTCTTCTTCTTTGATCCTTCCACCTTTTGCTTTTTCACAGACTTCTTTTTCTTTCCATAAGACTTTCTTTTGGAAGAAGTCCGTTCCATAGCAAGAACTGAGCCTTTAGAACCTTTCATAGAAAGCTCAGCGGTAACCAGCATATTCATTAATTCGGCCAAGGAATTTTGAAGTTTATGCATGTGGTAATTCATGATGAATTGCCCATATGCATCAGTCAAGGATTGCAGAATAATATCGTTCTGCAGGTCCAAGTCCAACTTCACACCGAGCTTCTCAAGCTCTTCCATGTCCTTGATCATTGTCAGACAGTGATCTTGGACTGACTGCCCATCACGCATCTTAGCCTTAAAAAGTCATTTCGTGACTTGATATTTGGCTGCGCGACTCTGTTCACCAAACATCTCCTGCAGGTGAGCCAACATTTGGCGAGCAGTCCCGATATCTTCATGTTGGCGCTGGAGCTCATCAGACATCGAGCCCAACATGTAATATCTGGCCTTATTATCTTCGTCTAATCCATTTTTCCAGAGACGCTCTCTGTTCAGTGGATGGACGGGCTGGTAAGGTGGGAGGGTCCTGGTCCAAAACATGGGTTAACTTCTCTGAACCCAAAATAATTTTGTAGTTCCTGAGCCAATCTTTATAATTGGGTCCAGTCAGTCTATGTGTGTCCAGGATACGTGCCAATGGGTTGGACGCAGACATTTTTCCTGTAGAGAGTCAAAGATTCTAGTTAGATACTGTAATTTTGACTTGACCAATTTATTTAGGGATTTTATTTTTAAACAAATTAGCTCCCACTATTTTCTCGGATCCCTACACTCCCTCTGTAGAGATGCAAAAATCTCCATGATTAATGATTTCTAGTGGGTGGTGCGGTCTCACCAACTGACTCATCACCTCACCTAACAGTTATTGGTGATGGGTTAGCCAATGAGTGAACAACTCTTGTTCAATGATTCTCTAATCATGGTGCACCCAAACTTGGTCTCTAATTCATGAATCTCACCGTATCCGAAATATTGATCCACTCCTTAGTTAAGTCAGACCCACCATTTGCATAGACTGGGTTCCTAATTGAGTCTCTCACCGTATCCGAAATATTGAGCCCAACTCATCCTCCAGCCCATAGCATCCAATGCCTAATAGACATGGTTGCATCTTCCCGGTGCAACTGAGCCACTGTATCCAGCCGAGAACAATCAACCCCGGGAAGGGCCCGCACATCTACAATGGTGGAAGACCTCAGACTTAATCTTTTCTTAGGGAGAATTGATTCAGGTCTCATTAAACTAGACTTGGCATTAGTCATAACAATTATGACTAACCTAGTGGCATGGGTTAGCTCGGATTATTGACCACCTCAGATCAGAACTGTGTCAACAGATATGGCCAGGTAAGTGAGACCGGTGGAAGGAATATGCCATTAACTCGTACAAGAACGCATTCAGGTCGAGTAGCTTCCAATTAAAAATCCAGTCGGTCGTATGTGCCAAACTTACCTTAGACACCAAATTGTTGAGTCAGAACCAATTGGGTTAGCCTACAATCCAGACTCTAACCTCTGAGCCTAATTAGGTCTTGCTTGATCGTGACTCGATCTTGACCCAGACTTAATCCTATTAGGCTGGTCAATTTAAGCATTGTTGATCCCATCTAACCAACTCTTGATTCGGTTTGATCAACCGCTTAGACCTAATTGAGCTACCCAAGCCCGAACCCAGTATTATGAATATGTCTTAGATCTAAAATTCTCAATTTTAGACCTAATTAATATTCCATAAACTTAATTCTTAATTAAGTAGGGTTCATAAACAAAATATGCACAATAAATCCTAGGGTTTCAGGATCTAGGGTTTTGCAGAAAGTAAGTTTTGGATTTCTGATTAAGGACGAACACGCAGCACCCCTACACATCATAAGAACACCCCATCGAATGGAAAGAGAGGGCCTTTAAACCCTTCTTCGTTCTTATGACCGGACGGCCAAGAGGAACGCCTTAATCAGGAACATGCAATACTACAAAACAGTTTTAGATCTATATCATATATCTCATATACAAATTAGATCTAATCATGGCATATTTTGCATACATCTCATGTATCGAATCATGCATATTTTCAGATCTAAATTATCTCATAATAATCTAAAAAATTAGATTTAAATTGATCTAATCAAAATAAATTCTAATCTAGACAATTATGTAGAACTATTCTACAACTAGTCTAGACATGCATCAATCATATCTCATATGATATTTAAAATTAAATAATTTTTATTTATTTTTTAGATGTTATTATAACACTTATAATATCAAAAAATAGTAAATAAATAGATCTAAAATATGATTTAATCAGATTAAATCAAAAACATGCAAGACTATTCTATAGAACTATTCTATTTTAGAACTAGTCATGCATATTTTCTAATCTTAGATCCAAATCATTTAATTTTAATTTTTTTCTGATTTTAGATCTGATCACATCTCATGTGACATCTAAAATCACTTATTTTTTAATTAAAATAAATTTAAAATTAGATCTAAATACTTTTAGAACCTTGGCTCTGATACCAGTTGAAGGAAAATCCTGATTTCCCGGTCCAGGTTCGTTCAGATCTGATCAGATCAAGAGATATATTTCAAAAAAAATTTTCTTTGATCTAATCAGATCTTGAGATATTTTAGATCTAATTCTTATTATTTTAATAAATAAAATAAAATTAAGATAAATTAAATCAAATTTAATTTACCTTGATTTGGGTAATCCTATTACCCTTGATGATCCTGTATGCAGCGGAAGGTTCTGGATCTAGCCACGCAAGCGCCTGGCCTCTACCGGTATCCACTCAGGGTTGGATCTAGGAGATCCTCTTCTTCTCTATCACATCTCCAAAAATTAGATCTGGATCTGATCTGGAGGATCTTCAAAACTCCTTTTGAAGATCAGCAGTCGTCCTTTGCAGCAGCGCAGCCTTCTTAGCTTTTGATCGCCTTTCTTTGATCTGGAATCGCACCAACCAAGTCCAAAACTCCTTTTGGACGTGGAGAGGAGAGGGAGAAGGTGAGTTTGGCATGGAGGAAGGAGGGGAGAGGCAGCCTTGGGGTGGGGAATTTGATTCAATCACTTTCAATCACAATCTGAGTTGGGCGCAGGGTCTTATTTATAGACTAAGCTGTGATCCAACTCCTCTTCTTCCCAACCAATCACAACCCTTTGTGAAATCAGATCTAAATCTGATTGGTGGGAATAGAGTCCCCTGGATTCCTCCTTAGAGGGTGCCTAAGACCAGTCAAAGTTGGTTCTTAGGAGAACTCTAATTGGAATCCAAAAAGGAGATGGAGTCCCTTGTCCAACAAGGACTCCTAGGCGCCTCCAACTTGGGCACACGCCAAGGGTGGCATGTGCCCTCTTCCTTGCCAGGTTCTGGCAGGGGGACAGGCCCCCACCAGCTCTCCAATAGGTGCATGACATGTGGTCAAAAGTCAAAGTGTCAATGGTCAACATTTGACCAGTCAAAGGTAGACTTTTGACCAAAGTCAAAGAACAAGAAATGGCAGGTGACCAAAAATGGCAGGTAATGTCTTACAAAATAAGACAACCTTTTCTGACTTGGACAACCTCCAGTCAGACCATATGAAGGCCTCTGATTGAGCACAAACTCCTTTGGCTCAGTCAGGACAACTTATTTATGATAGTAAAAGAAGAACGTTAGGTTCAATCGAGTGCTAGCACGATTTTCCTTGAACCTAATTGAATCTCATTCAGATCAATTGAACTAGATCAGTTCAATTGATGATCACCAGATTCAAACCCTTGTTTGTGTGACCCAGTTAGGTTCAGTTCTGTATGGTAATGGGATATGTCATGATCTCTATCATCGACATCATCGAAACTCCTTTCGATGGATCAGAACTCTTCTGATTCGAACAGCTAGAATGATCGATCATCTAAATCATTCTAATTGCTCCCAAAATCCACCAGTGACACCTAGCAGTATATGGTGGCAACCCATCAGAGCTGAATGCGAACCTCTTGGTGCAGCTACCTGTGTGATTAAGTTCTTCTATCTTGAGCCCCGATCAGATTAGGGTTAAGGTGAACTCGTCAAACCCTAGTCTCTGTCATATGATGTAATCATTCGATTCGAGTCCAATGTGAAAATCTAAATAGAAACTCTTTCTATTATTTCACTCTGCCATGGCCATGGACTTCTGGACTTGATTCTCATGATCATCATAGGGCTGCTCCTCTACCACCGAGGTAGATAGATTCCATCTTGATGCAATCCAGTTCCTACAATGAACATGCTATAGCCAACATACACCTCAGGGTTCCATATGGCTAGGAGACCGAGTAATGGTGTAGTCAAACTATAACACCCTCAAGGTGAACTGCCGATGCACCTCAGGTCAAAGAACCAGACACACTACTGCAGCATCGAGTCAGTCATTGACGAGAAGGTAGACTCCCTAATGACTACTCGAGGTGGTCACGCTCAGTGCCCTCGTTCTCTAACGAGTACCTATACTCTCGCTCCGGTGTCTCCACACCGTAGACTCAAGACTCATCTACTAAAGAGAAGCGATTGTACACCAACCTTCCGGATCAATCACCATCCTCATGATGATCCTATGGTCGAAAGCATTTTATGAGTTAAGAATGATTATTCATGTCTTAAATTTTTAACTCTTAAAAATGTGAATTATCATTACCATTAACTCAAAGGATGTATCACAGACACTAAATATACATATGTGATAGAAAATAACCCATTTATTTATTACAGTCAATATTACGATTTTGCCCCTACAAGTGTATTATATGTGTCAGCCAATTTTGTCTTCTAGGGCACATATATCTAACACTGACTTGGTGAAGTCAGTGAGAGCAAATTGGTCCATGTCCTTTCTATCCTTAAATCACTAATAATTTAAATCCTCTAAAATTATTAGGTCCTAAAAATGATGAAGTTATGAAGATAACCGAGTCATAGCCTCCCATTAAGGTGTTTGATATTGAGTCCATTAACTCAATAATCATTGAAGGCCCATAGGCCTGGTGCTTGTTGACTAATGAAATTACCATTCATCATATGATGATTTGGATGTATCTCTCTAATGGTGGTTAGGTTGACCAACCATAGTTAGGCTTAATCATTCGTTAGTTAGATGCATCAAGTATGCTCATATTAATGGTTGGACCAAATCAGATTATTATAGTGGAGGCTCTAGCCTACTGATTTGATTTCTAGGGCAAAATTAAATTACTAGAAATTTTTTGAAGAAACAATTGGTTATGAAGCTATCCTTAGATGTATATGGGTTGACCAACCATAGTTGGGCTTATGTGCAGTCTATGTGGATTCTACTACCTACTAGAAAATTAAAGTAATTTTTTGAATTGGAGGTAGAGACTATCAATTTGAATAAAATAATGGAAGAACCTTTAGACTAAAGTCCAAGTCTTTAGGCTTAATATAATTCATATACTTAGGTCAATGTTCTCTTTTCTCAAATTAAAGCTAAATCCTAATTGCTCCTATCACTGCTAGACAGTGATGACTTATGGAACCCAACTTCGATAATTAGTATCGAGAGTTGAATTTGGTTCAGCAGTATGAATGGATTCGTATTGGGGCTTCTAAGCCCAATCAAAATAATTAGTCCAAGATTAATCCAAATCAGGCATAGTGCTTCTAATGTTAGAAGCAGGATCATAAGAGGAAGATTTGTCTTGCTTCTTTTGACCATAACAGGCTGAAAAAGAGAAAGGAGTAAAAGTTACTCATTAAAGATGTTATATGATAACACTTTAAAATTTCTTTATAAAAAATTCTACTATATGGGTATTAAATGCCGATAGTCTTATGCAATTTGTTGCAAAGACTACAAGTATGTGGGATATTTGAAAATGGTGAGAAATACCTAAATGTTGGGGATGGAAGTCTTGTTCCAATCCTAGCTTTAGAATTTATCAAGCTTATTTTCAATAGATGTCATTTTGAGTGATTATCACAATTGTCCATCGTTTATGATAAATGTGATCTCTTATGGCCTTTTGATCAAAGATGATTATCATTTATCAATAAAAAATATTGTTGTGATATTATTATGAATAATATTATAGTAATATATGGATAATAAAGAAATGACATTTAATATTTATACAATCTGTTAAATATAATGTACACACCTAAGTTAGATTATGTCATGGATATCTATCTTTGGCATTACAGGCTTAGTCATCTTGACAAGAATAGGATAAATGGGTTAGCTTGAGAGGAAAACCTCAACATCAAAGATTGTGAATCATTGATAGCCTATGAATCTTGTCTTCTTGGAAAAATGATAAAGTCATCTTTTACTGAAAAAGGTGAAGGAGTCGATAAAGTTCTAAATCTCATACATGGTGATGTATGTGGACTTATGAACTTACGTGCCAAAGGAGGATACTAATATTTCATTACAGACGACCTATCTTGGCATGGGTGCATCTGACTTGAATTATTTGAAATATTCAAATAATTAAATAATAAAATAGAAAAATAAACTAGAAAGGTATTAGAACTCTTCAATCAGATCAAGGAGGCGAATACTTATTCAGTGAACTTTTGACATATCTAGGAGAGAATTGGATTCACTCTCAAGTGAAATTCTTTTTGAAACACAATGTATCTGAAAGAAGAAATTGAACTTTGTTAGACATAGTTCAATCCACTATAGGGTTCATTTGTCTACCTATTTTAGGGTTGTGCTCTTGTGGCTACTAGTTTTACTTTGAAAAAGATTCTGAGTAAATCTATCGCATGGATTCCATATGGGATATGGATCGGGCATAGAACTAGACTCTCTCACTTTTAGGTTTAGAGTTGATTGGCCTATGTCATATATTTGCAGACAAATAAACTTGGATCCTGGTCCAATAAGTATTTAAGGGTCATTAATTCTACCATGCTGATGGACATAAGATGTTCATTAGCAGAAGGGCATTCCTTTTGGAAAGAAGTTTCTTAGAGAAGGAATTGATGCCTATGAAGTTCAACTTGGAAACATTTGACTGGTAGAAAAGAACCAACATAATCTAGTAAACCTACGGAGCTGGATTTGATCAGATCAAATCTGAAGTCCATTAAAGTATCACTTTTAAGGAGATCCGGTAGAGTACCATATTAGTTGGATAGATACTTCAGTATCTAGGTCCGGGATGGCGATCCTGTTGAGCTCGATAAGAACAATAAGAATCCAATCACCTAGAGGGATATAATGTAGTGATCTGACTCTAAGAAGTGGCTTGGAGCCACATAATCCAAATTGAAGTTCATGGAAATCAATAGTGTATGGACACTAAATGATTCACCTGAAGGGATAAAATCCATTGGGTGTGAATGGATTTTCAAAAGGATCAGAGTAGCGTGGATGGGAAGGTAAAAATCTTAAAGCCTATTTGGCTATTACCTCAAAATTAGAACATACATTTTGAACGTACGCCTTTGTTATGAATAAAGATAAATTCTGCATTTATAATTAGATAAAATATTCTGTAGTGTTATTCCTTGTATTGTCTGTGGATGAAATTTTCTTAATCGAAAATGACATCCCAACATTACAAAGAATAAAGATTTAGCTATCATCTTATTTTTTCATGTACCAGATCAGATATGGTATACTCACTAAGGATAGTGAGTAAATACTGATCCAAGTGAGAACCACTGGAAGATTGTATGGACAATCTTTAAGTATTTGGAAAACACTAAGGTCCAGTGACTCCAATATTAAAATACTGACTTAAAATATGTAGATGATTTAATTTTAATCAGAACAAGATGACAACAAAAAAATATTGGGTCATACCCTAATTATAGGAGCAATCTACTAGAACGGTTCCAAGCAGGATACTTTAGCCTATTCAGTTAGTGATATAGAGACATCGTGACATACGATGCTGCCATGTAAGCTATATAGTTGCTGAGGTTCATTAGTAGATTAGGAGTGGCACCCTCCATCAATGGTCTAGTCCTATCATTGCACTAGAGCCATAGCTCAAACTAAAGAAACGAAGAACTAGCATACTCTGCATTGCTATCACCTTTGATTTTTGATCAGGGTGACGTCGATCTTTAGAAGATCAACAGAAAAGGAGAACTTCACTGACCCATTTGCTAAGGCCTCAGAATTAAGAAGTTCTACGAATTCAAGTGGATGATAGGATATTTAATATCATTCTGATTGGCTTCAGTCTAAGTGAAAGTTATTGGAAAATGTGTCCTAAAGTCAATCATCTAAGTAGTAGATGATTAGAATTAGTATATGAATTATCTAATAATAATAGTTATTTGGTTGGTTCATCATAAAAGTTCTATCTTTCTTAAATGAACTCCTAAATTATGATGAAGTTCTTAGAACCATAATCAATTGATAAAGGAGGAATTATCGGATGGTTCTTAAATTATTCATGACCAAATGATAAGTTATTAATACGAACAATAACTTATTGAGTGTAGATCGCTGTATGCTATATGCATTGATTATCCTCATAACCAAGTGGTGTGGAGATACTGGTATGGCATTTAGGTGAGATGTAAGAGTACATCTACACTGAACGTGATCAATGTAGCACTCTACTATCAAGAGTAGCTAGCTAAGGCAAATAGGTATAAGTGTCCCTCTAACCTGAGATCATCACGGTGACTTGCAAGCAACTCACTATATTTTAGTGCTGGACTATCTGTATTTCTAATATAGGTTTGAAAAGTTTCTACATATAGTTAAGTACTTGTAAAATTGGTGTGTGAGTCAAGATGGTATTGACCAGTCCTCATTAACTTCAGGAAGAGAATGACTCGCTATGTTTCAATTTAGCAAAACCTAGGCCTGGGTAATCCTTGTGAGGTATCATGGGATTCATAAAATTTTGAGACACAATAGAGATGACTTGTCTGAGTGTTTGATAGCATGCTCGAAGTTGTCTTGAGCATTATTGGTCATAGGGATGAATTATACGGTAACCATCGGTCAGGATTCTAAGAATGTTGCTTTGCATACATTCGACCTATCCGGACGTCGGGAACCATTGCTAGATGATAACTTCGATTGGTATAGAAATTGATTTCTGTACTACCAGCTTAGGTTCGAACCTATGGAGTCATACACATTAGAGGTTGTAACCTGATCCGATGGTTAATCGATGATTAAGAATCATTTTAACTAGGACTTGGATGCACCTAATTAACTTAGCATTTAAATTAGATTTAAATCTTGATTGAATCTAATTTAATTAGGCTCCTAGTTGGACTAGGATCATCCTTAATTAGGTTGCATTTGATCTAATTTAAATGGATTTTAAATTGGGTTCAAAACTATTTTGACCAAGTCAAACAAGAGGAGTCCTAGTTGGATTGGGACTCTCTCTCTTTCTCTTGCACCTAAGACCTCATGCCCACCTTAATTAATTTTTGATTTTTCTACATGTATTCCCATGCCCAAGCAGGCCTTCCACACTCTATAATTTATATTTTTGGGAATTTGTTATGACTTGGTCAAAACTTGGAAGAAGTTAGGATTTGTTTCCTACTTGGAAGAGTCCCCTTTGACCAAAACTTCTTCCCCTCTTGTGCGCCTATTTAATCGACACCATATTTAACTTCTCCACCCTTCTCCCAGATTTTAGTGATATGGATTTGATGGTTCTCATAAAAAGAATCAAGAGAGGGGCGTCCAAGAGTTAGACACCCCACAGAAGTCCTCCTTTGACTAGGTTTTGACCTAGTCATGCAATAAAAGGTGGACTCATCTTTTGAGATGGTTAGAGGATTCAAAAAATTATAGAAAAATCATAAAAAAATGGAGAAGGAGACGAAGGCATGGAGGATTTGTGGCACCATGATTCATGGAGAGAGCCTTCAATTAAGATATCAAAAGTTGATATCCTGAAGAGACAAGGTAAGAGAAGATTGTCTTCTCTTATATTTTTTCTTTTATGTTTCTCTCTTCCTATTTTATTTATGATTTTTATATGATAAAAATTTAAGAGAAAGAGAGGATTTGGGTATGGAGATGAGTGCTTCATGTTGTTGGGGCATGATGTTAATTTTTTGGATATGATTTGATCATGTCCAGATGAGAGAAGGAGAAGAGAAGAAAGGTCTTCTCTTAGGATTTCTTGGAGAACCTTTACTCTCCAATTTTTGTGGGAATTTTATATGATGAAAATAAAAAATATTAGATCTAGAAACTTAAAAAAAATCCTAGAGGAGAAGGTCTCCTTTTTTCCTAGCATAGAGATGTTTTCAGGACATCAACCATTGATGTCCTGAAGGAGAAGATTTATCTTCTCTTAAGATTTATTTTTTCATGTTCTTATTTTTTGATTATTCCAAAATTCAAGGGCTAGATTTCTTCCTTGTTCTTCTTCATATTCTTTATCTCTTGGAGTATCCAAGAGATCTGAAGAACATATATTTGATTAACCATTAGGAGGGATCTACCAAAATCTAGCACTTCGAGCAAATCTTCGTTCGACGAACCTCCGATCTATATTGCAGGTTCATGTCAATCACCTATAGAGGTCAGATGCTTCTACAGCTCCAAAGACAACAACAAATTTAACCATGATGTTTTCAACCCACGTAAAGGTAAGAGATCTGATCTCTTGGTGACCTAGATGCGATCTCGGGTTAGATCTAGAATTATTCTAGATCTAGGTATTGATATGATCAATACTACTTATGATTAATTTAATTTTAGATTTATATTTGCATCATAACATATTATAGATTCTTGATGTACGATTTTATAATTTGATTATATGCATTTATTGATTAAATAGTTTAATCTATGTCTTGCGCTGCTCTATATTTTGAAAAAGTTTTAAAATCTATGCATGAAATTATGCATATTTTCCAATAATACTTCCCATGGCTGCTGCACCGTCGAGCCTCTCTCAATCCTATGCCTCTAGGAAAGCACTACTGCAGCACTCTAGTGCTCCTTGCCTCATCTCTATGCCACCTCCTCATAGGTATCCAGGTCCACTCTTGCTGCACATAACCCATTCTCCAACTAAATCATGACTTTTCTTGGTGCTCCTATAGAAGAAATCTAATCCAAGATCAGTCATCCAGCACTGACCTTCTGGACCTCCTAGATCATCCTTCTCTATCACCTCCAAGACTTTGCAAATCCATGCTCTGGTCAAATTGCTAAATGCATCCCTGACTACTTCTCCTGCCTTCCTACAATCGAAGGACATATAATCTCTTCTTCAGCTTTCCTTCGACCATTATCCCTTGGAAAATCTCTCTTTGTCTGTCAAATAGCCCTATACAGCCCATCCTCCTAGAGAACCCTATCATCCATCGTACACCCTCAGTCTCTACAATCAAGATCGATCAGAAAATCATGCATCCAAACCTTTCATCCTGAGAAAAACCCTTTTCATTAATCCTCCCAACTTTCACCTTCAACCTACTGCTTTCAATTGGCCAAACCACAGCAATAACAAAGGTAGATCTCAGACATACTATGGAATGCTTGTGCAGATTCCTGATTTCATCCTATATAACTTCTCCTTAGCTTCAATGCACTATCAGGCTCTAAACTAGGCTTTGATACTAGTTATTATAACATCACCATGGCATCACCTATCTTTGATATCACGTGCAGTAGAAATCCCTAATCTTTAGCATGGATCTAAGGAGAACTTTGATATTCTCTAAGGCAGCAGACTACCGATCCACCTAATCTAGATCTGTGATGAGGCGCCTCCCTCCTTAGGCTTAAGGGAGAAACCCCCTAGGTGTGGCAACTCTAGAGAGAAGAGAGAAGAGAGATTGAGGGAGAAAAGATCTGCATTTCAATCTATATTATAAAACCATAATACAGTCTATGTATTTATACATAGCTATTAGGCTCGACCAAAAACTCTCCTAGCTAACCTAATACACAAAAGTACTCACCGAGCCTTTGTACATCCATGTCTCCCATGCTCTCATCTCCTGGATCTAAATTCGATCCATACATGTCTTAGCCACATTAAGATCTTATTGGACTAGGTCTTAAGACCCCAAACAAAAAACCCCATCCAATTCTATTTGACACCATCGAGCTGGCTCTGTTAGGAGTCAAGCTGGCTCGACTGCATATCATCCGAATCCTATCTTCTATCTACTTGAGACAGTCAACTCCACTGCATCCCAAGTCGGCTTGATCTCAGCCCGGCCGACTTGACTACATATCCAAGTCAGCCCGCCTATGTGTCAGCCTCTTATCTTGGCTGATTTTTCTTCTAGCTTTGGCCCTTTGCTCCACCTTGTGTCCCAGATCTTGGAAGCACCTATCAAGCCACTCAAGGTCCTCACATCTGAATCCCGAGTTCATGTAGGGCTACTTGTCGCCTTCACCTTAGGATAACTCCTATCCTAGCCTTAGGACTCACACTTGTCCTAGATTTTCAAAGTCAACACCTAGGCTTCACCTATGGCCCTCCAAGGCTTGGAAGAACCACACCAAATCCTACACTCTCCACCTTGGTGTGCCCAAGCCTTGGCACACCTGGCAATATTCTCCTGCTTGATCTAGTTATTGCTATGCACCTTGACAGCCTCTTGTGCAAACACCACCTTTGCCAATCCTCTTCAACTATTATGCACTCTTGAGGCCTTTGGGATGATCGCCTCCACTGTTGAAGACCTTAGCATGCTTCTTTACACCACCCTAAAATTATAGTAACCCTTCTACTTGGCAGCTGCATCAATTATCCTGAACTTTTCGTGAGATCCCACAACATTCCTATATCGACACTCACTGCATATCCTAACATGATCTCCTCAGAACTTCACCAGTCTTTCATGCATGTGCCACTATACCTCGAACTATGCAACTTTGACATTGGTGCTAGGATATTGGTCCTACTATACTCCTCCACTCTAAACTCGTATCACATCTCCACTAGTGAAGCCACCACTGCCCAATGCTCCACCTAAATTTGAAGCCCACTTGATGCCATAGAAGCAGACTCTATACCTAAGTTCTTTGAGGCCAACTACTCAACACTGCACTGCTGAGCCTGCCGCTGCACCTCGAACTCTGTCGATGCCCCTTCGGATCCTCTGCACTCCATGATTTCCTCTGAAGCCATCTCGAATACTTCCACAACCCATGGGCACCTCCGAAACTTAAGAGCTTATCCAACTTTTTAAAAATCAGTGACTAAATCCTAGGAAATTTCATCCTAGCCTTCTCCTCTTCTGCCCCTACACCAGCCATCACTTCAGTTGCATCCAGGGGAACTGCAGCTCTAATCCTATCTTGGGCACAGACCCACCTATCTCATCTTAAGGATTCTAAGACTCCCTAGCTCTTCTTGAGATCAGCTCTCGATCTTTCTGAGATGCCTACTGACACTCTCTACTGAGATATCTTCCTCGACTGCTGCACTATCGAGCCTATCTCAGCCTAGTGCCTTTCAAAAAGTACTATTGTAGCACTCCAGTGCTCCCTACCTCATCTCTATACCACCTTCTCATAGATATCCGGATCCTTTCTTGCTGTACATAACCCATTTTGTTAGAATTAGTGGTGCTCCCAAGTCTTGGGAGGCCATTGGAGGAGTCAAGGTGTTGGCTCCAGGAGACTAGGACAGGTATCATCCTAGGGCTAGGACCGATTTTGGTCTTAGTGTGGAGGTTCAGCCCTCCACGATCATGAGGACTTGGTTTGGATCTCATGGGGGCTACTCAGAGTTTGGACCAGGTTTGGGTTCATGAAATTGAGTGCATGATCAGTGGATTTGGGTGAGTGCATTCGGACTGGGATAGTATAAGAAGTTTTTATGGGTTAGAATTTTGGTCCATATATAGGTATATATATCATGTATATTGTAAATCCTAGTAAGAGAAGCAATAAAGAGAGAAATTTTCTCCCACATCTCTTCCTCCTCTCTGGTTTTTTTCACACTCTAAGGTGCCATACGATGCATGCCTCCAAGTTTGGTGGAAGGAGGCGCACCCCACTATTCCTTCATCCTCAACAACATCAAGGATCCTGCACGATAATTTGGTATCAAAGCCATTTTGATGAGAAGGCATGAAGAGTAGATCCAGCATGCAAGAACAGGATTTAGATTCCACAAAAGAACAGAAAAAAAATTATTTCGGAGGCCGGCAAGGCCCTCCTCCTTTCTTTTTCCTGATTGGTGGTGGCTGGTGATTAGCCATGGTCTCAGCCTTGGAGGCTGACAATCAGCGAACCAGTGCTGATCCCCGTGACTGGCCACTATTCCGACGATTTGGTGGTCGAGCGAGATGTGCAGAGGAGTATTCATAGGTGATCGATTTGGTGGTGATCGCATGCAGGATGGCAAAAATCTAGAGTTGCAGCACAGCGGTCTTCTTCTCCAGGAAAGTTATAGACGATGGCGGCATCATATCAGGCAGTGGCGCATAGCCATGGGCTCACGTGCAAGCAGTGACGAGCAACTACCGACGGTGGCTAGTGGAATGCGGCAGCAGGCGTGCATGCAGCGAGAGCTGGTGGAGGAGGCAGAAGGAGTTGGGAAGATCAGGGTTCTCCCATTCTGAGCGATGCCGGCATCGATGTCATCGATCGGGATGCGGCAGTCGTGCAGGGGCTCTGTCTCCAAGGCCGTGGCATAATTTCGGTGAAGCAGGGCTTGGATCCGATGGCAGTGCTCAGGTCGGGTGGCTGTTGCTCGAGCAAAAAAGGTTGGCGGCGTTCCACAACGGCAGGCGGTAATGTTTTTGGATGGGAGGAAGGAGCAGAAGAAGGGAGAAGTCGAGAGCCTAGAAGGTTCTGAAGAAAAAAAAAAGAAAAACTGAAGGGGTTTTTTTGGTTTTTTTTTTTCTTTTCTTTATTTACTTTTTCTCTTGATTCGTGTTGCTCTCTTGGATGCAGCTTTGGGTGCTGGTGATTTATTTATCATGTCAGAGGAGAAATCACTTAAGGGCTCAAGGTCAAGGTGGAGCTGAAGAAGCAACTGTTCAGTCTGTTGGAAGGCTGTGAAAAATAGTTGGATGTATTTGCCAGTACAACTGGTTGGAGCTTTTGAGGTGATGGAGATGGATGATTCATGGAGGTCTAACAAATGGGCTGAATGGCTGCAGAGCGGAGTAGAGATCAGACAGAGAGCGCTGGAGTGTGATAAGATCATGATGTTATCATTAAGACACCGTATTTATTAATTTAATCTGACTTCTTAAAATAATTAAAAGTATGTAGATAGCAGTGAGTCAGGTCAAATCCATAGGAAAAGTAGTATTTTTAGATTTAAAATCTTTAATTTTTTATAAGAAAAAGAAAAGAGTTTTGAAATTAAGAGTGAAGTTAAAAAATAAAAAGTAAAAATGAAAAGATGCAAGAATTTAAACTTGATACTAAGATTTACTGGTTAGATCTTAGCATCTACTTGTAATAAAATAAAAAGTAATAATTATAGTGCAGAAATTAAATTGCAATAAAAATAAGGATCTAAAATTAAAGCACAAAAAATAAAATTCATTAATTAAAATTTTAGAATTTAAATATAAAAATTTAAAAAAAAATAAATAAAATAGCCTGATCTCTGATTTTGGATCGGCATTGGTAGAAAGATGGTGTAGAAGCCTATTTTTTTTTCTTGACACTAGTTGCCTCGAAGCAGCCATTAACCCAAAGCCTGACTTCATCCTGTACCAAAGCTTCACCTTGATCGAAGACAATGAACTATGGAGGCCTGGGGTCTTATGTATAGATGTTGGAAGGCTGGAGAGTTTTTCTATAGGCAATGTGGGACTAAAGATATTTTAATAGTTAAAATAGAAAGAAATTCGAGTGAAATTTGAATTAAAAATAGTCTTGGATGAATTCTGTTGCTCTGGATGAAATATGACCATCAAATATGGATCAAACGGTCCAAAAAATACCAAAATCAGATGTGTACCAGTTCAGATCAGGTTGGATTAAATTCTGACCATTGATCGTGCATTGATGGAGAAAATCTTATCGCTGATCGTGCATTTGGAGTCCTGATCACCATCAGGAGCTCTCTCCATCGTCGGATCATCCCTTGGATCGAGCGCCGTCGTTGGATGGCAATCCACATGAAACTAATTTTGAATCAAATTTGATTTCAAACCTTCACCATCAGATCTTGACCGTAAGCTACTATAGCCGTCCGATCGCGTAATTACTATTTTCATGGACCGCATGGACCAACTGCATCGTACACCGCAATAAATCAGCACCTCCTGTTGTCGAGTGAAAAGTCCAAAATGCCCTATGAGTTGTGATAGATTTTCTATGAACATTTTAAGGGTCTAGGTCCACCACGTGTCACTCCATGATTCGCTAGTTTCTACTGAGCTGGCAATCCATGCCTGGATCGTGGATCGGCTGACGGCTTCCATGACTGAGTCGGCTTGCGTGGCTGGCTTGGTGCGCTAGCTTCATCGGCTTGGCTCGGTGTGTTTGGACGCATCGATTGATATGGTGCGGCGGCTTGAGCCAACTGAGCATATTTTATTTTTTATTTAATTTTTATTTATTTTATTTATTTTATTTCTTTATAAATTATATCTTCTTCGTTTTAGCTCTATTTTGTGCAAAACTTATTTCATTATGATAAAAAAAATAAGCTCTTTTCATTGATAATAAAATTTATTTTTTTAATTTTTATTATTTTTAATTAATTTTTTAATAAAAAATATAAATTTTTTAAAAATATGTATCAATTAATTATTAATTTTTAAAAATTAATATAAATTAATTAATATATTAATATTTTATTGATAAATTTATGGTACTTATCACACCCTCCAACTTAAGCTTTGCTCGTCCTCGAGTAAAGAAAGAATTTAGTTTTAAATACCTTTTAAGTTTAGAGTTTCAAATTTTACCTAAGCAGTTTTCAAAATCGCCATTGATATTCAATAGAGCTTAAGTGAGGTATATCATTAGGATATTAATATTTATCAATAGAAAAATTAAGTAAAGAATATTAAATTTTTTTAAATTTTTTCTAAATTATCCCACTTTTATCTTTGAATTGTCTAAACTTTCATATAGACAAGTGTATTGCTACTTCCATCCTTCATTTATTGATTTTTATTTTTATATTTTTCATTTTTTGATGCGAATATCATTGCTTACTTAGGAAACAAGACCCGGTTACTCGATGGAAAATCATTTTTTTTTATTTTTTAACATTATACCACTATTGAGTGTCTTAATCCCTGGGCTAATGACTTCCAAACCAGTTGACTTTAGGGTACTAGGTATAGAATACCCCTCGGACTTACTGGCTTGAATCAAATAGGCTACAACTTAAGACTAGCTTTACAACGAGCTTCTTTGCCCTTCCCATCTTTTAATGTGAAACTCAATGCTTGCTTAGGCAAAGAGGCTCGGTTACTCAGTGAGAAGTACTTGAAAACTATTTTATTTAATTTTTTTATATGAAGAAACATATAGTTATCCTACACAAACCCATAAAAAGTAGACTTTTCTTTGATGCTAGTAGAAAAAATTAGAAATGCTCAAAAGAAAAACGTTTTATGTTCTAGACTTGACTCTTTATTGAATTTTCTTAATAATTGATTCCTTAATATCATACAAATTCTTTGATCTGTGCATTAATTTTCTTTTAAAAATGCTTAGTTTAATTCAATTCTTAAGCAGGTGTCTAAATACTAAATACTAACTTTTTTTTAAGGACTTAAAATTTTAAAATTTTTATTTTTCTCCCTTCTAATTTAATCGACATTGTCCTCAATGGAAAAGAAAATTAAAGGATGTAATAAAAAACATAAAAGAATACACCTGACTCATATTTTTGGTCCAGCACATGCCTTTGAAAATTTGGACTCTCCCTCCAACTTATTCAAATTTTTCTAAAAAAAATTAACTTAAAAAATAAATTAAACTAAAGAAAACTAAATATTGAATTGCCTCCCAACAAGCGCTATGTTTACCATCTTCAGTCAGACACAATGCAGCTTATTATCCTATGTCACATATTGGATTGACAAATTTCAATAATTTTGGATTGCTAATCTTAGAAAGTTGATTTATAATCTCATTATTGATAAATCCTTATTAATTTTAGGGACATAATTTATGACCCCATTCTTAGACTCATGTTTATTAAGAATTTCTCCTATTTGTCCTTCTAAAATGCTCATGAATTGAGTTTTTGAATTAGAAATTAAGTTTAATGCACTGGGTACTAGAAGGGTATCTAAAGACGGGTTTAATTCTGAAGGTAAATTAATATAATCTTGTTCAAACAACTCTATTGATACTTCATTACATGCCTCTTGATTTTTGTAAGAAGAACTGACTTCTAAGGTTGAAGAAAATAGGACATTAGGTTTATAAGTCTCGGATAAATTATCTATTCTCTTTTTTCCTATGTCTATCTCATTTAAACTAAAACTAGCATCAGTACTAATTTCTAACTCGGGTTCTTCTATGTGGTTAGTCTCATTACTAACCTATTCTTCTAAATTTTCATTTTGGCTAGCATCAGTACTAGCTTCTCTCACCTGATCTTAGTATGGGTCCATAAGAACTATATAGCTTTTAAGTTTAAGAATTACTTTGGCATTCTCAAATTGGAAATTCTTAAGTCAGACATTAAATTGATAATTTGGTCTAGATGGTTGGTGGACATTAGGTGGGTTGTTTGAAATTGGTAGGTTCGATAGTTGATCTAGTTCTCTTCTAGTGTTAGACTCAGCTAGTTGTCCAATTTGAGCTTCTAGCTTGACGATAGTTTCTTATTGAGTCAAGATCGATTGTTGCTGATTCAGAATTAATTGTTGAAGTTGGTTAAATCTATTGTCAGCTAGATTAGTCTATTGAGGAGGTGGGTATGATAGCTGGTTGTTATATGATGGCTGGGTAAACTGACTAGGCTGACCATTGTTATAGGAATAGTTTTGCTATTGGAGCATATTTTGCTAGTTTTGGATCGGTGAAATTTGGGTCTGAGCCTGTCTGTTGGGATGTCCATGAAAAGTTAAAGTAGTTACTCCAATATCGGTTATATGAAAAAGATGAAAATTATGTAGCTGTAGGGCATTCATTCACATGATAGATTGGGCTAGCACAGATTGAATAAATCTCTTGATAATTAGAAGATGATATGAATTATGTAGGAGATTGTTGACTTGGGTTTAGGACTTGATCTAATTTTTGGGCAAGAAGGTAAACTTTATCTAATATTTGGACTATTAGGTTCAGATTAGCAATTTGATTATTAGGTTTAATATGAATCAACCATTCAATTAAGTTCAACTAAATCAGAAAAAGTGATTTTCTATCATGCATGTATTATTGTAACCCTAATATATGGTTCAAAATTTTTTTAAAATTATATATATATATTTTTTATTATTTTATTATATTATTATTTTTTAAAATTATTTTTAAAAAAATTATTTTAATTATTTTAATTATTATTTTTAATTATTTTTAATATATATTTTTTTAGTTAGTTTAATTTAATTTTTATTTTATTTTGAGAAGGAAGAAAGAAGAGTTCTAAAGAAGAGGTCCTAAGGAGTCCTAGAACTAAGAAGAGAGAGAAGAATTAGGTTTAATTAGGTTTGATATTGGTTAGCAATCAAGTTGATCAATCAATCCTGACTAGGGGTTATCCTAGATCTAGACAGCTCCTAACTGCCAAGGTCACCTTCAAGCCCTCCAAGTATAAGATCAGCCAATCAACTGATCAGGTAAGTGTAAGGTCGGTGGGAGTTCCTCCATTGCTTGCCTTAGACACTAATTATACTTGATTAGGTAAGCTAACGGAACCAATTAGAAACCACCTTCCTTCGGGCTCCACTCATGACCTCCCAATGGTCGGGCTTTAGTCGAACTCCTTAGCGATCGAGCTTCAATCGAACTTTCGCAAGAGCCGAACTCCCTTCGCGTTCCTCCAGCCAGATGCTTGCGGGAGCCGAACTCCCTCCAAGCTTTCCCTTCGATTGGACTTCTTCAGGAGTCGGACTCCTCCCAGACATCCCCTTCGATCGGACTACTTCAAGAGCCGGACTCCTTCCAGACATCCCCTTTGGCCGACCGAGCTCCTTTCGAACTCCCTAGCGATTGAGCCTTACCTGCACTCCTCAAGCCAGATGCCTGTGGAAGCAGAACTCCTTCCGAGCTTCCTCTTCAGGAGTTCAAACTTCTTTGGAATCGATATATGCCGAAGTCTACTAATCAATGCCTACTTTCTCAGAGCCACGGCTATTAAAGCTGGACGAACGGTCGCCATCAGTTTGCCATAGGCAACACTACAGACGGCTCTGCTAGACCTCGAGCAGCCCACCATTGTTGGACGGTATGGCTGTCGCTATCGACCTGATGATACCATCCTCTCCACATCAAACCCAATGCAGCCTCGAGCGGCCCACCACCAGGCAGCTGCAGCTGTCACCATCAAGCTTCGCCTATAAAAAGGATCCTCCAGATACGCTAACTCTAAGCTCTAAGGTCTCCTCTTCTTCTCTAAACTCTATCGAACTCATTCCAGAGCACTTCATATCTGTTGGCCAGAGTTGACTTGATCGTCGGAGGGTCCTGTCGGAGCCACCCTCACCAACTCTAGACGGGACTTTATTTTGCAGATCTCCGACGATGACCTCGTCGGCCTCCACTTCAGCTGCTTCCAATAACGACTAGATTCTGCACCAACAGATTTGGCGCTAGAAGGAGGGCCGCCTCTATTCTTAAGGTGTTCTTGAGGCCCCCTTGTTCTTAAAGGAGTGCTCAGCGATGATTTCTTTCTTTCCTCTTCGGAGATCTCTCTTCTTCCTCTCTAGAGTTCTTTTCCAAGAGAAAATGCCTCCCAGGAGGGCTTCGACTCAACGATCGATGGCCTCCATGCTAGGTCACCTACTCCCATTTCAGCCCCGACAACCAATGCTTCATCTGAAGCCATGGTAGATGCGGAGCAGTTCAATCTGCTGGTCCAGCTGGTTCGTGGCCTCACCGAGATGATGCAGACCGTGCGACAGCTTTCGACGACGACTTTGCCAGCAAACCCACTAGAAACCGACCTTAAGGAAAAGCATTTGGCCTAGCATATCAATCGCCCTTAGGAAGGAGAAACAGAGAGCAGAAGTTAACCCCTAAAAGATTTTGCAGGAGGGCGGAATGAAGCTCGGCCCCACTCACGACCTTCCAGCACAAGCGAGGCCGAACTCCCCCATGAGTATGTCATCAAGGAAGCCCCTACAAAGGTTTCGTAGGAGGGTGGAATGAAGTTCAGAATGAACGAGGCCTTCGAACTCCTCCTCGAGCTTGCCATCAAGGAAGCCCCGATAAAGGGGCATGAAGTTCTCTCCTAGAAGGGTTCATAGGAGGGTGGAATGAAGTTCGGCATGAGCGAGGCTGCCGAACTCTCCCTCGAGCTCGCCATCAAGGAATGAAGTTCGGCCACGCTCACGACCTCCCTAGTGCAAGCAAGGCTCGAACTCTTCGAGCTCGCCACCAAGGAAGCCTCGACAGAAGGGCGCAAAGAAGTCCTCCTGTCAAAAGGTTCTGTGACTACGCCCCCCTCAACGCTCCTTGAACTCAAATTCTCATGGAAGTTAAGAACTAGCTACCAAGATCAGAAGGATTACGATCTCTCCCAAACAAGCGCAATTGAAGCAAGTACTGCCTCTACCATCGCGACCATAATGCTGAGGAATGCATTTAGCTCCGAGATGAAATTGAGGAGCTCATCAGAAAGGGGTGGCTGGGTAAATTCTTTCGACACCAGCCTGAAGTAGGAGAAGATCGACCATGGGCATTGCCGTAACCAGAAATGACAAGAAGGTCGGCTGCCTCACGGCGTCATCAACATTACCCCCGGGAGGAGCTTGGTACATCGGTGATTCCTCATCTCCCAGCATCAAAGCCAAGAGAAGCATGCTCTAAATTGAGGAGGCCAGCATGAGATAGAGGAGGTCGTTCGGCCTAGAGCTGATCGCCTGAAGAAACGTGGAGGAACAACGCTACCATGACCCTCAAAACATAAAGAATTTGGGGATGCGCTGCCAGTAACTTTCTTTCAATAAAATTTTTTTCTTTCAATAATATTATTTTTGGGTACAAAAAGTATGTGATGATAGAAAAGAAGCAGTCAATAGTTGCCGCGTTAGGAACAGGAGGAGAACCTCATTCTAACATGAGCAGGTCAAAGACCTCCAACCTCAGCTAGAGATAAGATCTCTTCCGAGCGAGCACGAGTCAACCTCGGCTAGAGATAAGATCTCTCTCGAGCAACCGTGACAACCTCGACTGGAGATAAGATCTCTTCCGAGTGATCGAGTCAACCTCAGCTAGAGATAAGATCTATTTCGAATGATCGAGTCAACCTCGACCAGAGATAAGATCTCTCTCGAGTGACCGAGTCAACCTCGATCAGAGATAAGATCTCTTTCGAGCGACCACGACAACCTTGGCTAGAGATAAGATCTCTTTCGAGCGATCGAGTCAACCTCGGTTAGAGATAAGATCTCTCTCGAGCGATCATGACAACCTCGGCCAGAGATAAGATCTCTCTCGAGTGACCAAGCCTGTTAGATATATGTGCCCTAGAAGCCAGAATTGGCTGACACTTGTAATACACTTCTAAGGGCAAAATTATAATTTTGACTAATATCAATAAAATGGGTTATTTTCTATCACATATGTGTATTTAGTATCTTTGATACATCCTTTGAGTTAATGGTAATGATAATTCATATTTTCAAGAGTTGAAAATTTAAGACATGAATAATCATTATTAACTCATAAAATGCTTCTGACCATAGGATCATCATGAGGATGGTGATTGATCTAGAAGGTTGGTGTACAATCGCTTCTCTTTAGTAGATGAGTCTAAAGTCTACGGTGTGGAGACACCAGAGCGAGAGTACAGGTACTCATTGGAGAACGAGGGCACTGAGCGTGACCACCTCGTGTAGGAGTCTACCTTCTCGTCAATGACTAACTCGATGCTGCAGTAGTGTGTCTGATTTTTTGAACTGAGGTGCATCGGCAGTTCACCTTGAGAGTGTTATAGTTTGACTATACCATTACTCGGTCTCCTAGCCATTCGGAACCCTGAGGTGTATGTTGACTATAGCATGTTCATTATAGGAACTGGATTGCATCAAGATGGAATCTATCTACCTCGGTGGTAGAGGAGCAGCCCTATGATAATTATGAGAATCAAGTCCAGAAGTCCATGGCCATGGTAGAGTGAAATAATAGAAAGAGTTTTTATTTAGATTTTCATAACGGACTCGAATCGAATAATTACATCATATGACAGAAAATAGGGTTTGACGAGTTCACCTTAACCCTAATCTGATCGGAGCTCAAGATAGAAGAACTTAATCACACAGGTAGCTGCACCAAGAGATTTGCATTCAGCTCTGATGGGTTGCCACCATATACTGCTAGGTGTCACTGGTGGATTTTGAGAGCAATTAGAATGATTTAGATGATCGATCATTCTAGCTGTTCGAATCAAAAGAGTTCTGATCCATTGAAAGGAGTTTCGATGATGTCGATGATAGAGATCATGACATATCCCATTACCATACAAAATTGAACCTAATTGGGTCACACAAATAAGGGTTTGAATCTGATGATCATCAATTGAACTGATCTAGTTCAATTGATCTAAATGAGATTCAATTAGGTTCAAGAAAATCGTGCTAGCACTAGATTGAACCTAACGTTCTTCTTTTGCTATCATAAATTAGTTGTCCTGACTGAGCCAAAGGAGTTTGTGCTCAATCAAAGGCCTTCATATGGTCTGACTGGAGGTTGTCCAAGTCAGAAAAGGTTGTCTTATTTTGTAAGACATTACCTGCCATTTTTGGTCACCTACCATTTCTTGTTCTTTGACTTTGGTCAAAAGTCTACCTTTGACTGGTCAAATGTTGACCATTGACACTTTGACTTTTGACCACATGTCACACACCTATTGGAGAGCTGGTGGAGGCTTGTCCCCCTGCCAGAACCTGGCAAGGAGGAGGGCGCATGCCACCCTAGGCGTGTGCCCAAGTTGGAGGCACCTAAGAGTCCTTGTTGGACAAGGACTCCATCTCCTTTTTGGATTTCAATTAGAGTTCTCCTAAGAACCAACTTTGACTAGTCTTAGGCACCCTCTACGGAGGAATCCAGGGGACTCTATTCCCACCAATTAGATTTAGATCTGATTTTACAAAGAGTTGTGATTGGTTGGGAAGAAGAGAATTTGGATCACAGACAGTCTATAAATAAGACCCTGTGCCCAATCTAGATTGTGATTGAAAGTGATTGAAAGGAATCATAATTTCCACACCCCAAGGCTGCCTCTCCCCTCTTCCTCCATGCCAAACCACCTTCTCCCTCTCCTCTCTACGTCCAAAAGGTGTTTTGGATTTTTGGTTGGTGCGATTCAGATCAAAGAAAGGCGATTGAAAGCTAAAAGGCTGCACTGCTGCAAAGGACGACTGCTGATCTACAAAAGAAGTTTTGAAGATCCTCCAGATCTAATTTTTGGAGATGTGATAGAGAAGAAGAAGATCTCCAGATCAAGCCTGAGTGGATACCGATAGAGGCTAGGTGCTTGCGTGGCTAGATCCAGAACCTTCCGCTGCATACAGGATCATCAACGGGTAATTGGATTATCCAAATCAGGTAAATTAAATTTGATTTAATTTATGCTTATTTTATTTTAATTATTAAAATAATAAGAATTAAATCTAAAATATTTCAGATTTGATACAGATCAAAGAGAAAAATTTTTGAAATATATCTCTTGATCTAATCAGATCTGAACGAACCTAGACTGGGAAATCAGGATTTCCCTTCAACTAGTATCAGAGCCAAGGTTCTAAATTATTTTGATCTGATTTTAAATTTATTTTAATTAGAAAATAAATGATTTTAGATATCACATGAGATGTGATCAGATCTAAAATTAGAAAAAATTAAAATTAAATGATTTGGATCTTAGATTAGGAAATATGCATGACTAGTTCTAATATAGAATAGTTCTATAGAATAGTGTTGCATGTTTTTGATTTAATCTGATTAAATCATATTTTAGATTATTTTATTTACTATTTTTTGATATTATAAGTATTATAATAACATCTAAAAAATAGCAAATAAAATTATTTAATTTTAAATATCATATGAGATATGATTGATGCATGTCTAGACTAGTTGTAGAATACTTCTACATAATTGTCTAGATTAGAGTTTATTTTGATGAAATCAAATTAAATCTAATTTTTTAGATTATTATGAGATAATTTAGATCTGAAAATATGCATGATTCGATAAATGAGATGTACGCAAAATATGCCATGATTAGATCTAATTTATATATGAGATATATGATATAGATCTAAAATTATTTTGTAGTATTGCATGTTTCTGATTAAGGCGTTCCTCTTGGCCGTCTGGTCATAAGAATGAAGAAGAGTTTAAAGGCCCTCTCTTTCCATTCGATGGGGTGTTCTTATGATGTGTAGGGTTGCTGCGTGTTCGTCCTTAATCAGAAATTCAAAACTTACTTTCTGCGAAATCCTAGATCCTGAAACCCTAGAATTTATTGTACATATTTTATTTATGAATCCTACTTAATTAAAAATTAAGATTATGGAATATCAATTAGGTCTAAAATTGAGAATTTTAGATCTAAGACATATTCATAATACTGGGTTCAGGCTTGGGTAGCTCAATTAGGTCTAAGCGGTTGATCAAACCGAATCAAGAGTTGGTTAGATGGGATCAACAATGCTTAAATTGACCGACCTAATAGAATTAAGTCTGGGTCAAGATCGAGTCACGATCAAGCAAGACCTAATTATGCTCAGAGATTAGAGTTTGGATTGTAGGCTAACCTAATTTATTCTGGTTTAATAATTTGGTGTCTTAGGTAAGTTTGGCACATATGACCGACTGGTTTTTAATTGAAAGCTACTCGACCTGAACGTGTTCTTGTATGAATTAATGGCATATTCCTTCCACCGGTCTCACTTATCTAGTCATATCTATTGACACAGTTTTGATCTGAGGTGGTCAATAATCCGAGCTAATCCATGCCACTAGGTTAGTCATAATTGTTATGACTATGACAAGTCTAGTTTAATGAGACCAGAATCAATTCTCCCTAAGAAAAGATTAAGTCTGAGGTCTTCCACCATTGTAGATGTGCGGGTCCTTTCCGGGGTTGATTGTTCTCGGCTGGATACAGTGGCTCAGTTGCACTGGGGAAGACGCAACCATGTCTATTAGGCATTAGATGCTATGGGCTGGAGGATGAGTTGGGCTCAATATTTCGGATACGGTGAGAGACTCAATTAGGAACCTAGTCTGTGCAAATGGTGGGTCTGACTTTACTAAGGAGTGGATCAATATTCTGGATACGGTGAGATTCATGAATTAGAGACCAAGTTTGGGTGCACCATGATTAGAGAATCATTGAACAAGAGTTGTTCACTCATTGGCTAACCCATCACCAATAACTGTAGGTGAGGTGATGAGTCAGTTGGTGAGACCGCACCACCCACTAGAAATCATTAATCGTGGAGATTTTCGCATCTCTACAGAGGGAGTGTAGGAATCTGAGAAAATAATGGGAGCTAATTTGTTTAAAAATAAAATTTCTAAACAAATTGGTCAAGTCAAAATTACAATATCTAACTAAAATCATTGATTCTCTACAGAAAAAAATCTACGTCCAATTCCGGCTAGAGATAAGATCTCTTCCGAGCGATCGAGTCAACCTCGGCTAGAGATAAGATCTCTCCCGAGCGAAGGCCTCATTCACAAAGGACGAGATGGGGGAAGAGGCCCTGACAGCGGCCCTTATGTGCCCCCACAGCTCGTTAGGAATAGGAGGAGAACCTCATCCTAACGCGAGCAACAACCTCGGCTAGAGATAAGATCTCTTCCGAGTGATCGAGTCAACCTCGGCTAGAGATAAGATCTCTCTCCGAGCGACCGTGACAACCTCGGCTAGAGATAAGATCTCTCCGAGCGAAGGCCTCGTTCATAAAGGATGAGATGGGGGGAGAGGCCCTGACAATGCCCTTATGTGCCCCCACAGCCCATTAGGAACAGGAGGAGAATCTCGTCCTAACGCGAGCAACAACCTCGGCTAGAGATAAGATCTCTCCAGAGCGACCGAGTCAACCTGATAGGAGATATACCCGTGCGCCCGCATCAACCTCGACCACAGGAATGAGATCTCTCCCGAGGCAACCTTGGCTGCACGAGATGATCTCCTCCGAGCGTCCGCATCAATCTCGACCGTAGGAGATAAGATTTCTCCGAGCACCGTCGTAGGAGATAAATTCCCTGAGGGTCAAGCCAAACTCGGCTCAGAAGATAAGATCTCCCTCGAGGCAAACTCGACTGCAGGAGATATTATCTCCCCCGAGGCAAACTCGACTGCAGGAGATAAGATCTCCCCCGAGCGCTCGCATCAACCTCGGTCGTAGGAGATAAGATCTCCCTTGAGGCAACCTCGCCTGCAGGAGATAGGATCTCCCCTGAGGGTCCGAGCCAACCTCGGCTAAAGATAAGATATCTTTCGAGCGATCGTGACAACCTCGACCAGAGATAAAATCTCTCCCTAGAGATCGAGCCAACCTCGGCTAGAGATAAGATCTCTCCTGAGCGATCGCATCAATGTCGACCAGAGATCGGATCTCTCCCGAGCACCCGTATTGACCTCGACTGTAGGAGAGGAGATCTCCTCCGAGTCAGCCTCAACTGCTGGAGATAATGTTGCCCCCAGGCCGAACTGCTCAGCCAGTCGAACTCCTTCGGACTCTTAGCGGTCGGGCTTTAGCCGAACTCCTCAGCGGCAGAGCTCCTTCGAACTCCCAATGGTCGGACTTTAGCCAAACTCCTTAGTAGCCAAGCTTCAGTCGGACTCTCGCAAGAGCCGAACTCCCTCCGTGCTCTTTCAGCCAGACGCCTGTGGGAGTCGAACTCCCTCTAAGCTTTTCCTTAGGCCGAACTTCTTCAGAAGTCGGACTCCTCCCAGACATCCCCTTCGATCGGACTTCTTCAGGAGCCAGACTCCTCCTAGACATCCCCTTTGGCTGGCTGAGCTCCTTCCAAACTCCCTAGTGACTGAGCCTTAGCCACACTCCTCGAGCCAGATGCCTACGAGAGTCGAACTCCTTTCGAGCTTCCTCTTCAGGAGTTTGAACTCCTTTGAAATCGATATATGCCGAAGTCCACCAATCAATGCCTACTTTCTCAGAGCCATGGCTATTAAAGTCGGACGAATGGTCACCATCAGTCTGCCACAAGCGATGCTATAGGCTGCTCCACCATACCTCGAGTAGCCCACCACTATCGGACGGTATGGCTATTGCTATCGATCTGACGGTACCATCCTCTCTGCATCAAACCTGGTGTAGCCTCGAGCGGCCCGCCACCAGGGAGTTGCAGCTGTCACCATCAAGCTCCGCCTATAAATAGGACCCTCCAGATACGCTAACTCTAAGCTCTAAGCTCTCCTCTTCTTTTCTAAACTCTGTCAAACTCGTTCCAGAGCACTCTATATCTATTGGCCAGAGCTGGCTTAATCGTTGGAGGGTCCTACCGGAGCCACCCCCATCGGCTCTAGATGGGACTTTGTTTAGCAGGTCTTTGGCGGCAACCTTGTCGGCCTCCACTCTTGCTGCTTTCGACGATGACCAGATTCTGCACCAACAAGAAGAAAGAAAGAAGAGTTCTAAAGAAGAGGTCCTAAGGAGTCTTAGAATTAAGAAGAGAGAGAAGAATTAGGTTTAATTAGGTTTGATATTGGTTAGCAATCAAGTTGATCAATCAATCCTGGCTAGGTGTTATCCTAGATCTAGATAGCTCCTAACTGCCAAGGTCAGCTTCAAGCCCTCCAAGTATAAGATCAGCCAATCAACTGACCAGGTAAGTGTAAGGTCGGTGGAAGTCCCTCCGTTGCTTGCCTTAGACACTAATTATGCTTGACCAGGTAAGCTAACAGAACCAATTAGAAACCACCTTCCTTCGGGCCCAATCGTCCCTGAACCACTTTTCTCGACATCAATCAAATTAACTAACCCTAACCTGGTTCGACTCTTAGGATTCGTTATCCTATTCAGCTCGAGCTCCTAGGATTGATATCTAATTGATTTTAAAATTAAAAGCTTAGGTCAATGCAGGATGCTGGTTGGTTGTTTGTGGGTCAAGAAAGGGTAATCAAATCTTTATCTTATCTTGTTTAATTGGGTTGTACCCTTAATTTAATTTAATATGATATGAAAAAAAAATTCAGATAATTGATTTTATGCAATTTAAACTAGATGTACGGAACTAATTGAATTCTGAAAGGCTTACCTTGCCTCTAGTAATCATCAAAAAATCAAAATAAAACTAATATGATACATATTCTAAATAGTTAGGATTTCTAATCTTATCATGAGGCTTTTAATTAGGTTTAAATGGATATTTTTTAAATTAATTTGAAAATAAAGTGAATAAATAAATAAATAAAAAGAAAAGAGGATTAGTGCTAGGATTAATCTCACCAAGCAAAATTGAATGATTTATTCCTTGCCCTGGTTCTTTTTGTTCTTTAATCTCTTTTTCTACAAGATAAAAAGAAATTAGCAAGCAATATTTACAAAAAAATAAAAATTTTATTTATAATTTATTTATAAGAAAATCAAAGAGATTAAAAACTTAATGTTTGTGCCTTCCATGGCAACAGTGCCAAAAACTTGGTACATTTATCAAAATTATTTTTAATTTATTTAAAATAAATTAAAAAATTAAAATCAAAAATCAAAAATAATCTTCAGCAATAGTGCCAAAAATTTGATAAGATCGCGATGTTGTTGTTAAAACACCATGTTTATCAGTTTAATCTGACTTCTTAAAAAAATTAAAAATATATAGATAGTAGTGAGTTGGATCGAATCTATAGGAAAGATAGTATTTTTAGATTTAAAATCTTTGATTTTTTTTTTTAAAAAAAGAAAAGAGTTTTGAAATTAAAGTGAAGTCGAAAAATAAAAGCAAAAATTAAAAGGTGTAGGAATTTAAACTTGATACTAAGGTCTACTAGTTAGATCTTAGCATCTACTTGCAATAAAATAAAAAGCAATAATTAAAGTATAGAATTTAATTACAATAAAAATAAAGATCTAAAATCAAAGTACAAAAAATAAAATTTTTATTAATTAAAATTTTAGAATTTAAACATATAAAATTTAAAAAAAATAAAATAAAATAGTCTGATCTCTGATCTTGGATTGGCATTGGTGGAAAGATGGTCTAGAAGCCTAGCTTTTTCCCTCGACACCATTTTTTTCGAAGCAGCCATTAACCCAAAGCCTGACTTCACTCTATACCAAAGCTTCACCTTAATTGAAGATAATGAACTCTGGAGGCCTGGGGTCTTATTTATAGGTGTTGGAAGGTTGGAGAGTTTTTCTATAGGTAGTATGGGACTAAAGACATTTTAATCGTCCAAATAGGAAGAAATCCGAGTGAAATTCAAATTAAAAAGAGTCCTAGATGAATTCTGTTGCTCTGGATGAAATCTGGCCATCAGATATGGATCAAATGATCCAAAAAATGCCAAAATTGGATGTGTATCAGTCCATATCAGGATGGATTAAATTCTGATCGTTGATCGCGCATTGATGGAGAAAATTTGGCCGCTAATCGCATATTTGGATTCCCGATCACTGTCGGAAGCTCTCTCCATCATTGGATCATCCCATGGATTGAGCACTGCCGTTGGATGGTGATCCACATGAAGTTGATTTCGATTCAAATTTGGTTTTAAACCTCCACCGTTCGATCTTGATCGCAAGATACTATAGCCGTCCGATCGCATAATTACTATTTCCATGGACCGCGTGGACTAGCTGCACCATACACCGCAATGAATCAACACCTTTTATCATGGAGTGAAAAGTTCAAAATGTCCTGTGAGCTACGATAGATTTTCTATGTACCTTTAAGAGTCGAGGTCCACCATGTGTCGCTCCATGATTCGTTGGTTTCTACTGAGCTAGCGGTCCACGCCTGAATCATGGATTGACTGTCGGCTTCCGCGGCTGAGTCAGCTTGGATGACTGGCTTGGCGTGCTGGCTTCATCGACTTGGCTTGGCATGTTTGGATGCACCGACTGATATGATGCAGCGGCTTGAGCCGGTTGAGCCGTATGTTATTTTTTATTTAATTTTTATTTAATTTATTCTTTTAAAAATTCATATCTTCTTCATTTTAGCTTTGTTTTATGTAGAACTTATTTCATTATGATCAAAAAAATAAGCTCTTTCCATTGATAATAAAATTTAATTTCTTTAATTCTTATTATTTTTTAATTAATTTTTAATAAATAAAAATATGAATTTTTTAAAAATATGTATCAATTAATTATTAATTCTTAAAAATTAATATGAATGAATTGATAAATTAATATTTTTATTGGTAAATTTATGATACTTATCAGAGTGTTGTAGTAGTGCTATCTTAGAGGCACAAGTGCTAAGAGAGGCTCAGCAGTGCAGCAGTCGAGGAGGGTATCTCAGTAGAGAGTGTCAAGGACTTCTCAAGAAGACCAAAAGTAGATCTCAGGAAGAGTCAGAAGGTCTCAGAAAGCACTAAGTGGTCTTTAGTAGTCTGGAGTATCATGGATCAGGTTTCTTCTGTAAGAGTACCAGAAAGAGTCACAGTTCGGATGGAGGATGTTCCTTTGGGCACAACTGAAGAGATGGTTGGTGCTAGGGCAGAAGAAGAGAAGTGCTTGGGTGGAATTCCCTAGGATTTAGTTGCTAGATTTAGAGATGTTAGATGAGCTCCTGATGGTTTTGAAGGTGCCTGCGGGTTGCATAGCTATCCGAGATGGCTTTAGAGGGGTCTACGGAGTGCAAAGGATTTGAAGGAGCAGCGACGGTGTACGAGGTGCACTGGCAGACCCAGTAGGGCAGCATTGGATGGTTGGCCTCAGGTGACTTGGTGATAGAGTCAGATTCTTCTACGACATCAAATGGTCTTTGGATTAGGTAGAGCTTTGGAGTGGTGGCTTCATAGGTGGAGCTCCAAAGTGGTAGCTTCATGGGTAGAGCTTTCATAGGTGGAGCTCCAGAGTGGTAGCTTCATAGGTGGAGCTTCCGAGAGGTGGCTTCATAGGTGGAGAGAAAATTTGGCATGAGTTTAGAGCGTTGGTGTTGGAGATAAATCCCGGTCTCGTCGAAGTCCAGCCTGATGCTTAGCCTAATACAACCGATAATCACGAAAGAGCTTCAATCCAAAATTCTTCCTCCAGCAGTCGAACCCCAGTCGATCTCTTCCAATGGTCGAACTTATTCAGTAGCCAAACTCCTTTAGTGGCTGAACTCCTTTGACGGTCGAGCTCCATCCAGATTTCTTCTTCAGTCAAGTTCCTCTAGGAGCCAAACTCCTCACAGACCTCTTCCTTAGTCGGATGTCGAAAGGAGCCGAACCTCTTCTAGATTTCTCCTTCGGTCAGATTCTTCTAGGAGCCGAACTCCTTCCGGACTTCTCCTTCCGTTGGACTCCTCCATGAGCCAAACTCCTTTCGAATTTCTCCTACAATCAAGTTCCACCAAGAGCTGAAAATTTTTCGAATTTCTTCTTCAGTTAGATTCCTCCACAAGTTGAACTCTTTCCAGATTTCTTCTTCAGTCAAGTTCCACTAGGAGCTGAACTCCTTCCAGATTTCTTCTTCAGTTGGACTCTTCTAGGAGCCAAACTTCTTTCGGATTTCTTCTTTAGTCAAGTTTCTTCAGAAGTCGATCTTCTTATGGACTTCTCCTTCAGTCGGATTCTTTTAAGAGCCAAACTCCTTTCGGGCTTCTTCTTTAGTCAGATTCCTATAGGAGCCGAACTCCTTCCAAATTTCTCCTTAAGTCAAGTTCCTCCAGGAGCCGAACTCCTTCTGAACTTTTTCTTCTATCAGACTCCTCTAGGAGCCGAACATCTTATGGACTTCTCCTTCAGTCGGATTCTTCTAGGAGCCAAACTTCTTAAAGATTTCTCCTTCAGTTGGATTATTTCAAGCACAGAATTCCTTCCAGATGTGTCCTTCAGTCAGACTCCTCCAGGAGCCAAACTCCATTTGGATTTCCCTTTCAGTCAAGTTCCACTAGGAGCGAACTCCTTATGGATTTCTTCTTTAGTCGGATTCCTCCATGAGCCGAACTCCTTTTAGACTTCTCCTTCAGTCGAACTCTTCCAGGAGTCAAACTTCTTCGAACTTCTCTTTCAGTTGGATTCCTATAGGAGCCAAACTCCTTCTAGATTTCTCCTTCAGTCAAGTTCTTTCAGAAGCCAAACTCCTTTTGGACTTCTTTTTCAGTCGAGTTCCATCAGGAGCCGAACTCCTTACGAATTTTTCCTTTAGTCAGATTCCTCCACGAGCCAAACTCCTTTCGAATTTCTTCTTTAGTCCAGTTTCCTCAGGAGCCAAACTCCTTATAGATTTCTCCTTTAGTTGGATTCCTTTAGAAGTCAAACTCCTCCAAGAGTAGAACTCCTTTTGGATTTCTCCTTCAGTCAGATTCCTCCAGTGGATTACTTTCATATTTCAGCTTGCATTCCTTTCAGATAATCTCCTCTAACCATATTTTGTTTAGGAGTCTAAACTCCTCTTGAATTGATGTATGTCAAAGCTCTTCACCGACCAACGCCTGCTTCCTTCAAACATCGACTATTAAATCACAACGAATGGCCACATCATGACAACAGACACCACTCTCCATAACAAACTCCACGTGGCCCCGAGCGATCCACTATCGGATAGTTATGACCGTCACTAATAGTCTGTTACAGGCTCTGTCTATAAAAGGAATTCTCTAGATATATTTTCTCTAAGCTCTATTTTTCTTTCCAAAACTCTCTTGAATTCTTGCCTGAGCACTCCATTTCTGTTGGCCAGAATAGCTGACTTGATCGTCGGAGGGTCCTGCCCGAGCCACCACCACCAACTCCAAGTGAAACTTTATTTTATAGGTCACCGATGGTGAACTCTTCTTCCTCAACTCTAGCTCAATCCGGCATCAACCAAATTCTGCACCAACAGAATTGATACTAGAGGAAGGGCCCTCTGTTCCTGAGGTTTTCTTTTTCTAAAAGGAGTGCTCGACAGTGATCTCTTTTCTTTCTCTCTAGAGTTCTTTCTCGTGAAAGAATGCCTTCAAGGAAAGCTTCAACCCAGCAATCAACGGCCTCTGCAGCCAGATCCCATCTAGACCTATCCACTCCTGCTCCAACCCTAGCAACTCTAGCTCCACCTACAACCATGATGGATGTGGAGCAGTTCAACCTACTAGTTCAATAGGTTCGCGGTCTCTTGGAGGTGATGCAGGCCATACATCGGTAGGCCCCAGCATTGATTCGATTAGAGCAGGCTTCTTCGAAGCCCCATGATCCAATCTAGGGATGACTGACTTGGTCTACCTGACCTTTGATCTCGAAAAAGGGGAAGTAAATGATGGAGGACCCTTGCTCAAATCATGATTCGATCCAGGGGAGGCTTCACACCCTCTCGACCAAAAAACCTTGAAGATCAACGATCATGAAGATCTTCTTGATCAAAAGCTCTAGAAAATAAGCCGACGAATCGAAGAACTCCATCACACTCCCTCAACCCACGGTAACGATATTTGCACTGACCCTCATTTTTTCAAAAGATTATGCAAGAATCGATCCTGTTGAACTTCAAGCTTCCTTAGTTTGAGAGTTACGATAGAAGCACTGATCCAGTCGACCACCTGAAGGCCTTTTGGATGATGACACTGCTCCATGGTGTGCCAGACGCCATTTTGTGCCAAGCTTTCCCGTCGACCCTCAATTGAGCCACCAAGAATTGGTACTCAGCTCTTAAGTTGGGTACCATCTTTTTTTTTGATCAGATGAGCCATCAATTTGTGGCTCATTTCATTAGCAGCCGACGTTCCTATCGAGATTTGGATTTTCTAATGAACATCAAGCAGAAGGAGGAAGAATCCATCCGGGCTTATGTCATCTAATTTAATGCAGCTGCATTGGAGGTCCGAAACTTAGACCAGTCGATTGCAATGGCCGCACTTAAGGATGGCCTTCAGAAGAATGATTTATTATTCTCCCTGAAAAAGAAGTACCCCAGGGACTTTGCCGAAATGTTGGCTCGGGCTGAAGGTTATTTCCAAGCTGAAGAGCCTTCAAGGCCAAAGACAATAAAGCCATTGGAGAGCAGCCAAATCGACAAGCCGAGCAGGCCCACTGAGGAATGAAAGCCGAGTGAAGCTCGATCGTGCTCGCAAACTTTCTCTGAGTGCAAGCAAGCTCGAACTCCTCTCCAGGCTCGGAGGTAGGGAAGCCTCAATAGAATGGTGCGGTGGGGTTCTGTCCTCCGAAGATTTCATAACTACGCTCCTCTCAATGCTTCAAAAATGCAAGTATTGATGGAGATCAAGGAGCAACTACCAAGGCCTGTAAGGATGTACACCCATTTTGGTAAGTACAATCCTAGCAAATACTATCTCTACCATCGTGACCATGGTCATGATACTAAAGAATGCATTCAGCTCTAAGACAAGATCGAGAAGCTCATTAGGAGAGGTCAGTTGGATTGATTCTTCAAATGCCAATCTGAAGCAAGGGAAGACTGGCCAAGGGCACTACCGTGGCCTGAACCACCAAGGAGGAAGGATCAACAAAGAGATCGGCCACCTCTCGGCTTCATCAACACTATCTCGGGAGGACTTCGATGAGGAGAGGCCTGAGGATCTGAGGGATCAGTGAAGAGATGGAGGACTGAAGAACCCATAACCTTCACTGAGGTAGATGCTCAGGGGTCCTGTTTTTGCACAATGATGTGGTTGTAATCTCTTTAAACATTGCCAACTATGATGTACGTCGTATTTTGGTAGATAATGGAAGCTCAGTTAATATTTTATTTTATGATGCTTTCTCAAAAATGTCCTTACTTAATAACCACTTCAGACCAATGAACTCTCTATTGGTAGACTTCACTGGCGATGCCGTACCAGTTGAGGGCATAATAACTTTGGCTATGACTATAGGGCAACGCCCGAAGCTGGCTAAGGCATAGATAGATTTTCTAGTCATAAAGGCTTCATCTGCCTATAATACTATTATCGACCGACCTGATCTAAATGCACTTTGGATAGTGGTATCAACTTGTTATTTAAAAATAAAATTTCCAACAAGTCACGGGATCGAAGAGGTTTGGAGAGATCAAGCTCTGGCAAGGCACTGCTACTCAATCATCCTATGAAAGAAAGAACAATCCGACCCATATCCTATTGATGGGCTAGATGTCCACGATGATCTTATTGAAGAATGGGACAAACCCATAGAAGATCTTACGACCATCCTCCTAAATGACGGGAACATGGAGCACACTGTACAAATCGGCTCTAGCTTGGTGGATGAGGTTTGGGAGCAACTCATCACCTTCCTCAGGAAGAATGCAGATATCATTACTTGGGTCCCAATAGATATGTTAGAAATTGATGCCGAGGTCATGGAACATCAGTTGGCCATTGATCTTAAGTATCGATCGGTAAAAGAGAAGATGCACAACCACACCCCGAAGAGGTAGAAAGCAATCATAGAAGAACTAAACAAGCTCCTCAAAGCTGGATTTATCCAAAAAGTTAACTATCCAATCAGGATCTCAAACGTGCTCCTCGTCAAAAAGGCAAACAAATGGAGGATGTGTATAGACTTCAAAAAACTGAACAAAGCCTACCCAAAGGACAACTACCCTCTTTCCAGTATTGATCAACTGGTAGATGCAACCTCGGGCCATGAGATCCTCACTTTCATGGACATCTTCTTCGGTTATAACCAGATACGGATGGCACTGATGGACGAGGAGAAAACTGCTTTTGTTACTGACCATGGTCTTTACTATTATAGGGTTATGCCCTTTGGGCTCAAGAATATAGGGGCAATGTACCAACGCCTGGTCAACAAGATTTTCAAGGAGTAGATCGGCTGCAACATGAAAGTGTATGTGGATGACATGCTCGTCAAAAGTTGAGCTTCTATAAACCACCTCACTGATCTTGAATAGATCTTTAGTGCACTCAAAAAGCACAAGATTGAGCTGAACCTGACCAAATGCATCTTTGGTGTGACCTTAGAAAAGTTTTTGGAGTTTATGGTGTCAAGGCACGGGATTGAAGCAAATCCAGAGAAAATTTGAGCTATTCAAGAGATGATTGCTCCAAGAACAATCAAAGAAGTTTAGCGCTTGACTGAAAAAGTGGCATCTCTAATCACTTCATCTTGAGATCAGTCGAGCGATGCATGCCCTTCTTCCAAGTTCTCAAGCAACCAAACAACTTCTGCTAGACAATGAAGTACCAATGGACATTTGAGGAGCTCAGAAACTACCTCGACTCACCTTCACTACTGGTAAAGCCTGAACCTTAAGAAGAATTATTCTTGTACCTAGCAATCTCTTCGGTGGCCTTGGCAGCCATCCTAGTCAAAGAGAAAGCGAAGATGCAGCGATCGGTCTACTACATAACTTGGATCCTGAGGGATGTAGAGATCAGGTACTCTAAGCTAGAGAAATTGACCTACTCTCTTCTAATCATTGTCAAGAGACTCCGACCTTACTTTTAGGGATACACCATAATGGTCCTCATGGATCAACCAATAAAAGCAGTCCTTCATCGAACGGATACTTCCAGAAGAATCGCAAAATGGATGATTGAGCTCGTAGAGTTCAACATCAATTATCGACCTCAGCCATCGATCAAAGCCTGGATATTGATAGATTTTATAATAGAATGTACCATTTCAGATGATATCGAGCTTGAACAGAATGAGATCAGCACCCTATTATCGCAATCGAGCCTCCCCAAAGAGAGTGCCGATCTTTTCAAAGGTTTTTGAGCCCTATACGTGGACGGTTCATCCAACTGCACTAGAATAGGTGTGGGTTTAGTCTTAGTCAGCCCCGAGGGAGTCATCATCGAGTATGCGCTATGTTTCATGATAACTGATAAAAATATACTAATAAAAATATTAAATTAAAAAATAAATTAATCTATTTCTTTAGAAATTGATATTTTTATTAATCTTATGTAGGAAAGAAGGCCACCAATATGAAGATCTTATTTTTCTAGTTCAGATGAAATAAATTTCAGACAAAACGGACTTCAAACGAGCCCGAAATTGAATTTCAAAAAAAAAAAAGGTTCAGTTCAAACCGGTTTAGAAAATTAGCTCAGTGGTTCGGCCTGGTTCGACCGCAATAGAAGACCAACCCATCGATACAGCGCTGATGTCAGGATGACATCAGCATTTTTTGCGGTGCATGGTGGACTGACATGAGGGTATTTCGGGCATTTCACATGAAGAAGTGCGCTCTGATTGACTGAAGAATGCGATGGTCCATGCAACACTAGGCTCGCGCATGTTCTACAGAGGGTAATTTAGGAATTTTATCTGATCCAATGGGCGCCTTTCGCTAAAATGTGATCGGACGGCCAAAAAGAAAAGCGCTGATGAATGGCATCCATGGCTCCCGATCAAGATCCAACAGTTGAGATTCATCCCAATGGTAAACTAAAGATTAGAAGGCCTCTTTCTATGCGATCGGATGGCCCAGATTCAATCCAATGGTTGATCCAATGGCTGGCATGAAATCCGACTTGATCTGGGTTATTTTAAGGGGTTTTTAAGTAATTTTTAAACCGTTTGATCAACATCCAATGATCAAAATTACTTAGATTCTTGTTTGAGTTGTTTTGAGAGTCTTAAACCTAATTTCTAAAGGAATTTAAGGAGAATCAATTTTTTAGCTTATAAATACCTACTGTTGCCATAGAAAGAATTGAAGGAAGTCAGGGAAGTCAGAGAAAAAGAGAAAAA
Source organism: Cocos nucifera (assembly GCA_006176705.1). Taxonomy (NCBI): domain Eukaryota; kingdom Viridiplantae; phylum Streptophyta; class Magnoliopsida; order Arecales; family Arecaceae; genus Cocos; species Cocos nucifera. The sequence continues at coordinate 262,611 of QRFJ01001200.1, forward strand.
GAGAAAAAGGGAGAGAGTTAGAGAAAAAAAAAAGAAAAACAAAAAGAAAAAGAGAGGAGAAAGGTAGAAAGAGAAGAGTGATTTATGAGAGAAAAAAAAATAGTTTTTGATTTCATTCGACAATCAAGAAATCGATCAAGGAGCATCTTCTTCTTCACCAAGTTCTCTACGCCAAGAGCAACGGATAATCAATTTCAGCAATCAAATAGTCTAATTTCTCTATGCTTTTTATTTTATTCTCTATTTTTGAATTTGTTATCATGAACTAAATTTTCTTTTACTAAGGCTAAGGTGTAGCCACTCTTTTCATGCAATATTTAGTGCGATTATTTTTAAATTTTATTCATGAGGAGTATATAAATCTGATCTTAATGCTTTTAGATTACTGGCCATCTTCTAATTGATCTGATGAACATAGATGTTATGGACCAAGTACATCTATGTTATTGCTTCTTGATTATATACCTTGTATTATGAATCAAATTAGAATTCATATGCATGCAGGAATTTTAGTGCGCTTTGGATGCAGCGTATTTTAATTAGAGGGTTTCACAAAACTTAATGCATTAATATTTATTTAAATTACACCTGGATCAAAAGATAATTAATAAATATTGATAGTTTTGCTATGCCTAGACCAAAGGATAGTGAATAAATTAGGAGACTCCACCATCACATGAAATAAAATTAATCTAAAAACTTGAATATTGTATTGACTGAGTTGGTGAACCAATTGCCTTAGTAATCCATTGCTCTTGAGTTTAAAATCCTAATAATTTACACTCTCTCTATTTTCTTAAAAATTTTTTAATTTTTTTTTATTTTATTCTTTAATTTCTTATTCTTATAAATCGATCTTCTAAATAAAGCATAGGAAAGAGCTTTTCAGTACTTATTTTTCAATCCTCTAGGGATGATACTCTACTTATTCACTTTATTACTTGATCGACTGATGTACTTACCATAGCTATAAATTAGCACACATCAAGTTTTTGACACCATTGCCGGAGATTATATCTAAAATAATTTTGAAATTTTGATCCTAGCATTACTTTAAAAATTTATTTTTAATTTTTATTATTTAAAAAAAAAAATTATTCAATGCATGACACATACTGGACAAAGTAACTTACTACCTTTAGATCCAGAAATTGAAAGAACCATTAGAGGACTACAACAAAAAAGAAACATGGCAGCTGAAGATTCTAACGACATCAATCTAGGATTGGATATGGCGACCGAAGGATAGCATAAAGTTATTCGACCAGTACATCGTCCATTAAATGATTACATCACACCATCTATAGTCGATGCAGCTTCAAGCATCTGCCAGTGCGACCAAACAACTTTGAAATAAAATCGGCAATGATCCAGATGATTCAATCAACTATCCAATTTAGTGGACCGTGCATGATGATCTGAATGCCCATATTTCTAATTTTCTTGAACTTTATGATACTTTTAAAATTAATGGGGTGTCGGATGATGCTATTAGATTAAGGTTATTTCCTTTCTCTTTATGGGATAAAGCTAAGAGTTGGCTTCATTCTCTTCCTGCAGGTTCTATCACAACTTGGGATGTCCTAGTCCAAAAATTCTTAGCCAAGTACTTTCCACCTTTCAAGACTGCCAAGATGCGCAATGATATTACTTCCTTTATGCAGATGGACATGAAGACACTATATGAGGCTTGGGAACGTTTCAAGAAATTGCTGACAAGATGTCCACATCATCAACTATCCGTATGGCTTCAGGTACAAACTTTCTATAATAGTTTATCTCCTACTAATCATTCTATGATTGATGCAGTAGCAGGAGGAACCATTAATCAAAAAATGGAGGAAGAAGCTTTCGATCTGATCGATGAGATGGCATCAAATAGCTATCAATGGCAGATAGAACGTATGATGCCAAAAAGACTAGCAGCTGTGTAGGGAGTAGATTGCGTGCCAATCTTACTAGCTGAAATTGCAGCCCTTAGAGCCGAAGTCAACAACTTAAATGGAACAGCTATGCATGTTCAGAGCATTACTTGTGACCTGTGTGGAGGAGGACATGATACGAGCAATTGCCAAACAGGTAATCCTTTTGCTAAAACAACTGATATAGCTAATTATATTGGTAATTTTTTCAGGCCGCAACAAAACAATCCCTACTCCAACACATACAATCAAGGGTGGAGGCAGCACCCAAATTTCTCATGGAGCAATCAAAATGCAGCACAACAGCCACCCCCGGGATTCCAAGTACCTGAAAAGAAGTCCAACATGGAAGAGCTGATGGTCAAATTTATGCAAAATCAAGAAGCAACTATAAAAAATTTGGAAGCCAAACTTAGGCAGGACCAAACAGCAGCAATTCGAAACTTGGAGATGCAAATAGGTCAAATGGCTAAAATAATCTCCGAGAGACCTCAGGGATCCTTACCCAGCAACACGGAGACAAATCCAAGGGAGTAAGTCAATGCTATCATCCTAAGAAGTGGTACAAAGTTGGAGGAGCCACATTAGAAGAAAGAGACTGAAGAGCCAATTACAAATAAGGAATCATCAACTAAAATTCGTCAGTCACCAAAACAACCAGCAGATGGATGGTCTCCAGGTATACGATTTGCTGATCCAAATGTGAAGCCCTACATGTCGCCACTACCATTCCCAGAAAGATAAATACAGCATCCAAATAAGAAATTTTTTAACTTTTTCAAAATTCTAAAGAATTTACATATTAATATTCCTTTTGTAGATGCTATTACTCAAATGCCCAGGTATGCTATGTTTCTCAAAGAAATTCTAACAAATAAGAAAAAGCTGAAGGAGCATAAGAGAATAAATTTGAATAAAGAATGCTCAGCAATACTTCAAAATAAATTACCACAGAAGTTAAAATATTCAGGGAGTTTTACTATCCCCTGCATTATTGGTGATTGTAGTTTTGATAAAATTTTATGTGATTTAGAAGCAAGCATTAATCTCATATCTTTTTCTATTTTCAAGAAGCTTGGTTTAGGAGAACCAAAGCCTACCACTATTACTCTTCAATTAGCCGATAGATCCATCAAATATCCAAGAGGTATAGTGGAGGATGTCTTGGTAAAGGTAAACAAGTTTGTTTTTCCTGTTGATTTTATTGTTCTTGATATGAAAGAAGATTATGATGTACCCCTTATTTTAGGGAGATCCTTTTAGCTACTAGAGGAGCTTTAATAGAAGTTCAATAGAAAAAATTAATTCTTAGAATCCAAGATGAACAAATTACTTTTAATGTTTTCAAAGATACTAAAAATTCTGATGATAATCAAAACTTATTTTCTAATTGATATTATTGACAATTCAGTATATGAGAATTCTATAGAAAATAGGTTTGAGACTATAAAAGCTAGCAATGTCAAATTGAAAAAGGACTCGACTAAACATGAAAGTATTCCAATTGAAGTGGCACCAGATTGATCCACTTTAGAACTCAAAGAAAGTCAAGCTGAAGACTATAAATCAAAACTACTAGATAGGTTGTTTCTTTTCTTTTTAGTTTTGATCATTTTTCTTTTCTTTTATTTTTTAGTAATTTGTTGTTGCTCTTTTACTACTCTGGTGTGTATTTTCAATTTTACAGAAAAATCAATGAGAGCTCAAGCAAAATTTCAAAGCTCCAAAGAATCAGACTGAACCAAATTAGGTGTATTCCTTCCTATCCTTTATTGCACCCTTTATTTTTCTTTCTCCTTTAAGACAATGTAGAATAAGTTAAAAGAAAAAAAAAAACATGTGTCAAGAAAAAAATCTTGAGCAAGATAGACTAGATAAGTGATAAAAGATAGAATTATTTGGTAATGAATGTAATGAGTTAAAGAAGTAGATTATTTGGTCAACTTTTAGTAGCCTACTTAGGTCATTAAAAGACTATTAGCACATCTGATTGCACATGCACACTAATAAGACTAAGTAGGTATTGATTATAAGACCAACTGGAGATTCAATTATCACTAAAAATTGATAATTAATATACATTCTAATTAAAGAAACTTGAATTTAAGAAAAGAGCTACCTACCTAAAAATAAAGTGCAAAAGATAGAGTATATGTGGATTGCCCAAAGCCTAGTAACTGGGTCTCTACACCTAGGTCAAGTGTGAAAATTTACGTAAAATGGTGAAGGAAAGGCCAGGATGCTCAGCATAAAAAAAAAAAAAAAAAAGGAAGGCAATGTGAAAGCAACCTTAATTCATGAGTATAAAATTGAGAATGTATAGAAAATTGACCAAAATAGGTGATAAGAGAAGATACTTTTATTCTTTTAATTTAATACTGAAATGCTAAAGTTAGTCATCATGAATACAAGTGCTATAGATCTTTGATGTACTCTAAGAAAGTTTTTAATTATATTGACTGAAAAATTTGCTTCTGAAGCTCAATGCTTAGTTAGCAGTATTTTCTAAACATTTTGACCTTTAATCCTAGATTTTATCTTTGTGATGGATAATCTTATTGAAATATGGTATTAAATAAAATATTGCTAAGGGACTAGCAATGACTAAGTTGGGGGGTGTGATAAGTGGTAAAAATATACTAATAAAAGTACTAAATTATAAAATAAATTAATCTATTTCTTTAGAAATTAATATTTTTATTAATCTTATGTAGGAAAGAAGGCCACCAATGTGAAGATCTTATTTTTTTGATTCAGATAAAATAAATTTCAGGCAAAACGGATTTCAAACGAGCCCAGAATTAAATTTCAAAAAAAAAAAGGTTTGGTTCAAACCGGTTCAGAAAATCGGCTCAGCGGTTCGGCCCGGTTCGACCGTAATAGCAGATTGACCCGCCAACGTAGCGCTGACGTCAGGATGACATCAGTATTTTTTGTGGGGCATGGTGGACCGACAAGATGGTATTTCGGGCATTTCATATGAAGAAGCACGCTCTGATTGATTGAAGAATGTAGCGGTCCATGCAACACTGAGCTCGCGCATGGTCTACAGAGGGCAATTTGGGAATTTTGTTTGATCCAACGGGCGTCTTTCGCTGAAACTTGATCGAATGGCCGAAAAGAAAGCACTGATGAACGGCATCCGTGGCTCCCGATCAAGATCCAATGGCTGACATTCATCCCGATGGTAAACTAAAGATCAGAAGGCCTCTTTCTACATGATCGAATGGCCCAGATTCAATCCAATGGTTGATCCAATGGCTGGCATGAAATCCGACTTGATCTGGGTTATTTTAATGGGTTTTTAAGTGATTTTTAGACCGTTTGATCAGATTAGAATTATCCAGATTATTGTTTGAGTTATTTTGGGAGTCTTAAACTTAATTTCTAAAGGAATTAGGGGAGAATCAATTTTTTAGCTTATAAATACCTGCTGTTGCCGTAGAAAGATGTGAAGGAAGTCAGGGAAGTCAGAGAAAAAGAGAAAAAGAGAAAAAGGGAGAGAGTTAGAGGAAAAAAAAAGAAAAACACAAAGAAAAAGAGAGGAGAAAGGTAGAAAGAGAAGAGTGATTTATGAGAGAAAAAAAAGGATTTTTAATTTTATTCGACAATCAAGACATCGATCAAGGAGTATCTTCTTCTTCACCAAGTTCTCCATGCCAAAAGCAACAGATAATCAATTTCAGCAATCAAACAGTCTAATTTCTCTATGCTTTTTATTTTATTCTCTATTTTTGAATTTATTATCATGAACTAAATTTTTCTTTACTAAGGCTAAGGTGTAGCCACTCTTTTGATGCAATATTTAGTACGATTATTTTCAAATTTTATTCATGAGAAGTATATAAATCTGATCTGCCACTCTTTTGATGCAATATTTAGTGCGATTATTTTAAAATTTTATTCATGAGCAGTATATAAATCTGATCTTAATACTTTTAGATTACTAGCCATCTTATAATTGATTTGATGAACATGGATGTTACAGACCAAGTACATCTATGTTATTGCTTCTTGATTATATATCTTGTATTATGAATCAAATTAGAATTCATATGCATGCAGAAATTTTAGTGCACTTTGGACGTAGCATATTTTAATTAGAGGGTTTCACAAAACTTAATACATTAATATTTATTTAAATTACACCTGGACCAAAGGATAATTAATAAATATTGATAGTTTTGCTATGCTTGGATAAAGGGTAGTGAATAAATTAGGAGACTCCACCGTCACATGAAATAAAATTAATCTAAAAACTTGAATATTATATTGACTGAGTTGGTGAACCGATTGTTAGATATATGTGCCCTAGAAGCCAGAATTGGCTGACACTTGTAATACACTTCTAGGGGCAAAATTGTAATTTTGACTATAATTAGTGAAATGGGTTATTTTCTATCACACATGTGTATTTAGTGTCTGTGATACATCCTTTGAGTTAATGGTAATGATAATTCATATTTTCAAGAGTTGAAAATTTAAGACATGAATAATCATTATTAACTCATAAACAGCTCCCGACCATAGGATCATCACGAGGATGGTGATTAATCCGGAAGGTTGGTGTACGATCGCTTCTCTTTAGTAGATGAGTCTTGAGTCTACAGTGTGGAAACACCAGAGCGAGAGTACAGGTACTCGTTAGAGAACGAGGGCACTGAGCGTGACCACCTCGAGTAGTCATTAGGGAGTCGACCTTCTCGTCAATGACTGACTCGATGCTGCAGTAGTGTGTCTGGTTTTTTGACCTGAGATGCATCGATAGTTCACCTTGAGGGTGTTATAGTTTGACTACACCATTACTCAGTCTCCTAGCCATATGGAACCCTGAGGTGTATGTTGGCTATAGCATGTTCATTGTAGGAACTGGATTGCATCAAGATAGAATCTATCTACCTCGGTGGTAGAGGAGTAGCCCTATGATGATCATGAGAATCAAGTCCAGAAATCCATGGCCATGGTAGAGTGAAATAATAGAAAGAGTTTCTATTTAGATTTTCACATTGGACTCGAATCGAATGATTACATCATATGACAGAGACTAGGGTTTGACGAGTTTACCTTAGCCCTAATCTGATCGGGGCTCAAGATAGAAGAACTGAATCACACAGGTAGCTGCACCAAGAGGTTCACATTCAGCTCTGATGGGTTGCCACCATATACTGCTAGGTGTCACTGGTGGATTTTGGGAGCAATTAGAATGATTTAGATGATCGATCATTCTAGCTGTTCGAATCAGAAGAGTTCTGATCCATCGAAAGGAGTTTCGATGATGTCTATGATAGAGATCATGACATATCCCATTACTATACAGAACTGAATCTAACTGGGTCACACAAACAAGGGTTTGAATCTGGTGATCATCAATTGAACTGATCTAGTTCAATTGATCTGAATGAGATTCAATTAGGTTCAAGGAAATCGTGCCAGCACTCGATTGAACCTAACGTTCTTCTTTTACTATCATAAATAAGTTGTCCTGACTGAGCCAAAGGAGTTTGTGCTCAATCAGAGGCCTTCATATGGTCTGACTGGAGGTTGTCCAAGTCAGAATAGGTTGTCTTATTTGTAAGACATTACCTGCCATTTTTGGTCACCTGCCATTTCTTGTTCTTTGACTTTGGTCAAAAGTCTACCTTTGACTGGTCAAACGTTGACCATTGACCCTTTGACTTTTGACCACATGTCATGCACCTATTGGAGAGCTGGTGGGGGCCTATCTCCCTACCAGGCAAGGAGAAGGGCGCATGCCAAGGGTGGCGTGAGCCCAAGTAGGAGGCGCCTAGGAGTCCTTGTTGGACAAGGACTCCACCTCCCTTTTGGATTCCAATCAGAGTTCTACTAAGAATCCAGTTTGACTGGTCTTAGGCGCCCTCTAAGGAGGAATCCAGGGGTCTCTATTCCAACCAATCAGATTTAGATCTGATTTCACAAAGGGTTGTGATTGGTTGAGAGGAAGAGGAGTTGGATCATAAGAGGTCTATAAATAAGACCCTGCACCCAACCCTAATGCTAATGCAATTCAATTGAGAAACCCCATGCCCCAAGGCTGCCTCTCCCCTCCTTCTCCATGCCATAGTCTCTTCTCCCCTTGCTCTCCACGTCCAAAAGAGTTTTGGATTTAGGTTGGTGCGATTCAGATCAAGAAAAGGCGATCATAAGCAAGAAGGCTGCGCTGCTGCAAAAGGACGACTGCAGATCTTCAAAAGAGTTTTGAAGATCCTCCAGATCAGATGCAGATCTGATTTTGGAGGTGTGATAGAGAAGAAGAGGATCTCCAGATCCAACCCGAGTGGATACCGGTAGAGGTCAGGCGCTTGCGTGGCTAGATCCAGAACCTTCCGCTGCAATCAGGATCATCTCCAGGGTAATAGGATTACCCAAATCAGGTAAATTAAATTTGATTTAATTTATCTTATTTTATTTTATTTATTAAAATAATAAGAATCAGATCTGAAACATATCAAGATCTGATTGAGATCAAGAGAAAATTTTTGAAATATATCTCTCGATCTAATCAGATCTGGACGAACCTGGACCGGAAAATCTGGATTTCCCTTCACCGATTGCCTTAGTAATCCATTGCTCTTGAGTTTAAAACCCTAATAATTTACACTCTCTCTATTTTCTTAAAAATTTTTAATTATTTTTTTATTTTATTCTTTAATTTCTTATTCTCATAAATCGATCTTCTAAATAAAGCATAGGAAAGAGCTTTTCAATACTTATTTTCCAATCCTCTAGGGATGATACTCTACTCATTCACTTTATTACTTGATCGACTGGTGCACTTGCCATAGCTATAAATTAGCATGCATCATTTCGAATTCCCTACAACTAATAATGAAGCCGAATATGAAGCACTGATCATCAGGTTAAAAATAGCAAGAGAGTTAAAAGTAGATCGGCTTTAAGTCTACAGTGATTCTTAATTAGTGGTCGGCCAAGTTAGTGGCAACTATGAAGTACGGGAGGAAAGTATGATGAAGTACAATGAGAAAGTAAAGGATTTGTCTCTGACCTTCGGTAGTTTTGGCATTCGATAGATTTCGAGAGTAGAAAATATAAGAGCCGACCTCCTCTCTATGTTGGCCACTTCAGCCCCAGCCAAACTATCCAAAGAAGTATTTTTTGAAAGTCTAAAATTCCCAAGCTCAGAGGAATCACAGTTTGTTATGCAGACGGAGCTCGAGCCAAGCTGGATTGACCCATTAGTTGCCTATCTCAAAGAGGAAGTTCTTCCTCATGATTTGAAAGAAGCTCGAAAACTCAGGAATCAATCTTCTCAGTATGTTTTGTGTAAGGACAAGTTGTATAAGAGATCGTATTCGCTGCCATTGCTAAGATGACTCCGATCTTTAGAGGCCGACTTTGCATTATGGGAAGTGTACGAGGGAATTTTTGAAAGTCATATAGGAGCCAGATCCCTATCACAAAAACTACTTCGGCAAGGGTACTATTGGCTGACCTTATACCACAATTCTATGGAGTACGTTAAGAAATATGACCGCTGTCAGAAGAATGCAAACCTACAAAGATAGTTGGCCTCCGAGCTTACTCCACTAAGCGCACCTTGGCTATTTGCATAGTGAGGAATGGATATACTTGGCCCTTTTTCGATGGCATTCGAACAATGTAAGTTCCTCCTGGTCGTGATCGACTACTTCACCAAATGGGTAGAAGCCAAACCACTAGCAAAAATTATCAAGACCAAGGTACTAGACTTCATCTGAAAGTCAATCATCCTTCGGTTTGGTTTGCTCCGAATTCTCATAATCGATAACGGGCAATAGTTCACTGGGACGAGGTTCATCTAGTTCTATGAAGATCTAAGCATCTTCCATCACTTCACATCGGTAGCTCACCCACAGGCAAATGGAAAAGCTAAGGTGACCAATCGGATCCTACTATAGGGCATCAAGACAAGGCTCGATAAAGCAAGGAGGCTTGGGTGGATGAACTCTACCACATCCTCTGAGCGTACCAAACTATTCAAAGGCTATGGATTGGAGAAACACCATTCACCTTGGCTTTCGAAATGGAGGCAGTCATCCCAATTGAGCTTAAGCTTCCATCAGCATGGGTCATGGCCTTCAATGAGCAGCGTAACTCACAGGACCTCAGAGTCAACCTCGACCTACTTGATGAAAAAAGAGAGGATGCCTAGGTTCGGATGGCGGCCTATAGGCGAAGGGTGGCCTGATACTATAACTCCAAAGTTAGAGATAAAATGTTCAGAGTAGGAGACTTAGTGCTTCGACGAGCTGCCATCTCTCAGCCTCAGAGCCAGAGGAAGCTTGCCCTAAATTAGGAAGGCCCGTATGACGTGGAGGAGGTCGTCTAGTGCATAACTTATTGCTTGAAGGAGCTTGGAGGGATGATGCTCCTACAACCTTGGAATTCAGAAAATCTAAGGATGTACTACCAGTGATTTTCCATCAATAAAGCTTCTTCATTTCAATGTTATTATTTCTTGGTGCAAAAACTATGTGATGATGGGGAAGAAGCAATCAATAACAGCCCATTAGGAATAGGAGGAGAACCTAATCCTAATGTGAGCAAAGTCGAATGCCTTGTTCATTTTAAATGAGATGAAGGAAGAGACCCTGACAACGGCCCTTATGCGCCCGCATAGTCTGTTAGGAACAGAAGAAGAACCTCATCCTAATGCAAGCAAAGTCGAAGGCCTCATTCATTTTAGACGAGATGGGGAAAGAGGTCTTGACAATGGCTCTTATGTGCCCTCATAGTCTATTAGGAACAGGAGGAGAACCTCATCCTAATGTGAGCAAAGTCGAAGGCCTCGTTCATTTTAGACGAGATGGAGGGAGAGGCCCTGACAATGGCCCTTATGTGCCCCCACAGTCCGTTAGGAACAGGAGGAGAACCTCATCCTAACGTGAGCAAAGTCAAAGTCCTCATTCATTTTAGACGAGATGGGGGAAGAGGCCCTGACAATGGCCCTTATGTGCCCCTACAGCTCGTTAGGAATAGGAGGAGAACCTCATCCTAACGTGAGCAAAGTTGAAGGCCTCGTTCATTTTAGACGAGGATGAGAGGAAAGGCTCCGACAATGGCCCCATTGTGCCTGACAACAATAGGAGATAAGAACTCCTTCAACCTAGGCTGGAGATAAGATCTCTCCCAAGCTTCATCGTCTACGTTAACAGGAGTTAAGATCTCCTTCAACCTCGACTAGAGATAAGATCTCCCTCGAGCTTCAACATCTACGTCAACAGGAGATAAGATCTCCTCAACTTCAACTTCAACCTCGACTGGAGATAAGATCTCCCCCGAGCTTTTAACATCTACATTAACAGGAGATAAGAGATCTCTTTCAACTTCAACCTCGGTTGGAGATAAGATCTCCTTCGAGCTTGAACATCTACATCAATAGGAGATAAGATCTCCTTCAATCTTGGCTGGAGATAGGATCTCCCCTGAGCTTCAACTTCAACCTCAGCTAGAGATAAGATCTCCCCCGAGCTTCAATCTATACTAGTGCAGAGCCCGAAAGTGGACTTCGACAGTCATCTTTTTTGTACTTTCTTTCTTCGAATTTCAAACTCGAGAGTAGGGAGACTATTGTTGGGGATAAATCCCACTTCCATCGAAGTCCAGTCTGATGCTTAGTCTAATGCAATTAGTAATCATGGAAGAGCTTCAATCCAAAATTCTTCCTCCAGCGGTTGAACCCCAACCGATCTCCTCCAGTGATCGAACTCATTTAGTAGCCAAACTTCGTCAGCAGCTGAGCTTCTCCAGTGATCGAGCTCCATCCGGATTTTTCCTTCAATCAAGTTTCTCTAGGAGCTAAACTCCTTTCGGACTTGTCCATCAGTCGGATTCCTTCAGTCGAACTCCTCCCAGACCTCTCCTTCAGTCGGATGTCGAAAGGAGCCGAACTCCTTCCGAATTTCTCCTTCAGTCGGATTCTTCCAGGAGACGAACTCCTTCGAAACTTCTCCTTCAGTCAGACTCCTTCAGGAGTCGAGCTTCTTTCGGATTTCTCCTTCAGTCAAGTTCTACTAGGAGCCAAACTCTTTATGGATTTCTCCTTTAGTTGGATTCCTCCATGAGTCGAGCTCCTTTTGGATTTCTCCTTCAGTCAAGTTCCATCAGGAGCCAAACTTCTTCCAAATTTTTTCTTCAGTCAGATTCCTCCACGAGCCGAACTCCTTTTGGATTTCTTCTTCAATCAACTTCCACCAGGAGCCGAACTCCTTCCAAATTTTTTCTTCAGTCAGATTTCTTCAGGAGCTGAACTCCTTCTAAATTTCATCTTCAATCAAGTTCCTTCAAGAGCCGAACTCCATACAGACTTCTTCTTTAGTTGGATTCTTCCAGGAGCCAAACTCCTTTCGGACTTCTCCTTCAGTCAGATTCCTTCAGAAGTCGAACTCCACATGGATTACTCCTTCAGTCGAATTCTTTCAGGAGCCAAACTTCTTTCGAACTTTTTCTTCAGTTAGATTCTATAGGAGCTGAACTCTTTTTGAATTTTTTTTTCAGTCAAGTTTCTCCAGGAGCCAAACTCTTTATGGACTTCTCCTTCAGTCAGATTCTTCTAGGAGCTGAACACCTTCCGAACTTCTCCTTCAGTCGGACTCCTTTAGGAGCTAAACTCCTTACGGACTTCTCCTTCAGTCGGATTCTTTCAAGAGCTGAACTCCTTTCGGACTTCTCCTTCAGTCGGACTCCTCCAGTAGCCAAACTCCTTCCAGATTTTTCTTTCAGTCAAGTTCTACTAGGAGTCGAACTCCTTACCGATTTTTTCTTCAGTCGAATTCCTCCATGAACCAAACTCCTTCTGGATTTCTTCTTCAGTCGGATTTTTTCAGAAGCTGAACTCCTTCTAGACTTTTTCTTTAGTCGGATTCCTACAGGACTAGAACTCCTTTTGAATTTTTTCTTCAATCAAGTTTCTTCAGAAGCCAAACTCCTTTCAAACTTCTCCATCAATCGAGTTCCACCAGGAACCTAACTCCTTATGGATTACTCCTTCAGTTAGATTCCTCCATGAGCTAAACTCTTTTCGAATTTCTCCTTCAATCAAGTTTCTATAAGAGTCGAACTCCATACGGATTTCTTCTTCAGTCAGATTCCTTCAGGAGTCTAATTTTTTTTGAACTTCTCCTTCAATCAGACTCCTTCAGGAGCCAAACTCCTTCTAAATTTCTCTTTCAATCAGATTCCTTCATGAGCCAAACTTCTTTCGAACTTCTCCTTCAATTGGATTCCTCTAATGGATTACTTTCAAATTTTAGCTAGCATTTCTCCTAGATGATTTTCTCTAGTCCTATTTCTTTTAGGAGTCTGAACTTCTCTGGAATTGATGTATGTTAAAGCTCTTCACTGATCAATGCCTGCTTCCTTCGAACTTTGACTATTAAATCTCAACAAATGGCCAGATCATGGCAACGGACACCACTCTTCATAACAAACTCCACGTGGCCTTGAGCGGCCCACTATCGAATGGTTACGATCATCACTCTCAGTCTGTTATAGGATCCATCTATAAAAGGGATCCTCTAGATATATTTTCTCTAAGCTCTCTTCTTCTTCCCAAAACTCTTATGAATTGTTACCTGAGAACTCCATTTCTATTAGCCAAAAGAGCTAACTTGATCATCGGAGGATCCTGTCAGAGCCACCACCACCGACTTCAGGTAGAATTTTATTTTGTAGGTCACCGACGGTGACCTCTTCTTCCTCAACTCCAACTTGATTCGGCATTAACGATGACCTCTTCTTCCTCAACTCCAACTTGATTCGGTATTAACCAGATTCTTCACTAATAGTTGGTGATGCATAATTTTAGGTGGAGCAGCATATGCAGGTGGACAGACATAGCTTTGAGGAGATCATGTCAGATGGTACAGCATGTGGTGGTGTAGAAATGTTGTAGGTTCTTCAGGAGAGTCTAGGGAAAGTGATGCAGGTGCTAAGCAAAAGAGATCCTATAATTTTAGGATGGTGCGAAGGAGCAAGCTAAGAATTCAACTATGGGGATGGTCATCCCAAAGATCTCCACAAAAGCACAGCAGCTGAAGAGGATTGGCAGAGATGTTAGAGTTTGCACAGGAAGCCATCTGGGTGTGCTATAGAGCATAGGTTAGTATTGCAGCCATGAGGTCAGAGCAGGAGGACATCAGTTCGAGGCCAAGAAGTGCAGTGGAGCACAAGCCTTAGGAGCTGTGGAGCATAGGTCGGTGTTGCAGTTAGGAAGGCGAGGTGGCTTCAATGGGAAGATGTCAGTTCTGGAGGCAGCAAGATGGTGCAGACGGTTCATGAAGGATTTGTTAGGGCTTGGGACACCAAGTTGGAGATTGTTAGAATTAGTGGTGCTCCCAAGACTTAGGAGACCACTGGACGAGTCAAGATATTGGCTCTGAAAGACTAGGATAGGTGTCATCCTAAGGCTATGATTGGTTTTGGTCCTAGGGTGGAGGTTTAGCCCTCCACGATCATGAGGCCCTAGTTTTGGTCTCATGGGTGCTACTTAGAGTTTGGACCAGGTTTAGGTTCATGGGATTGAGTGTATAATCAGACCATGGGTGTACATGGATTTGGGTGAGTGCATTCGGACTGGGTTAGCCCATGAAGTTTTTTATGAATTAGGATTTTGGTCCATGTACAGGTATATATATTCATGTTTATTGTAAACCCTAGTAAGAGAAGTAACAAAGAGAGAGCTATTTTCTCCCACATCTCTTCTCCCTCTCTAGTTTCTTCACACTCCAAGGTGCCTTAGTGGGCGTGCCTCTAAGCTTGGAGGAAGGAGTCGCGCTCCACTATTCCTTCAGCCGCAACAATATCAAGAATCCTGCATGACACATCCATAATTAAAATCACGATTCTCCCTAGTGCTCCAGCAGATGAAACTTGATCCTATATCAGCCATCAAGCACTAACCTACTAGACCTCCATGGATCATCCTTCTCCATCACCTCCAAGGCTTCGCAAATTCATACTCTGGTCAAACCGCTAAATGCATCTTCGACTACTTATCCTACCTTCTTGCAATCGAAGGATGTATAGTCGCTTCTTTAGCTTTTCTTTAACCATTATCCCTTGGAAAATGTCTCTTTATCTATCAAACAGCCCCACACTATCCATCCTATTAGAGAATCCTGTCACCCACGTACACCTGCAGTCTCTACAATCAAGATCGATCAAAAAATCATGCACCCAAACCTTCCATCCCATGAAAAACCCTTTTTGTTAATCCTCTCAGCCTTCGGCTTCAACCCTCTACTCCCGATTGGCCAAACCATAGCAATAACAAAGGTAGATCAAAGACATACCATGGAATACTTGTGTAGCTTACTAATTTCATCCTATATAACTTCTCCATTGCTTCCATACACTATCAAACTCTAAACTAGGCTCTGATGCTAATTGTTGTAACATTTCCATGGCATCACCTATCTTTGATACCAAGTGCAGTGGAAACTCTTGTTCTTTAGCATGAACCTATGGAAAACTTTGACATTCTCTAAGGCAGTAGACTATCGATCTACTTAATCTAGATCTGTGATGGGGCGCCTTCCTCCTTGGACTTGAGTGAGGCACCCCCTTGGGGTGGCAACTCTAGAAAGAAGAGAGAAGAAAGATTAAGGAAGAAAAGATCTATATTTCATTCCATGTTATAAAATCCTAATACAATCTATGTATTTATATGTAGCTTTTAGAACTGACAGAAAACTCTTCTGACTAATCCAATACATGAAAGCACTCACTGAGCCCATGTATAACCATATCTTCCATGCTCTCATCTCTTAGATCTAAACCCAACCCATACATGTGTTAGCCACCTTAAGACCTTATTGGATTAGGCCTTAAGACCCCAAATAGAAAATTCCATCCAGTTCTGTTCACCATCATCGAGCCAACTTTGTCAGGAGCTGAGCTGGCTTGACTGCGTATTGCCCAAACCCTCTCTTCTATTTGCCTGAGACAGCTGGCTTAACTGTACCCTGATTTTCCTCGATCTCAGCTCGAGCTGGCTCGATTGTATATCTGAGCTAGCCCACTTGTGTGTCAGCCTCTTATCTTGGCTGATTTTTCTTCTTACTTTGGTTCTTTGCTTCATCTTGTATTTCAGATCTTCGGAGTACCTACCAAGCTTCTCAAGGTCCTCACACCTGATCCTCAAGTTCGTGGAGGGCTACATGCCTCCTTCATCTTAGGATAACTCCTGCCCTAGCCCTAGGACTCATACTTATCCTAGACTCCCAGAGTCAACACCTTGGCTCCTCCTATGGGCCCCCAATGCTTGGGAGCACCACACCAAATCCTACAATACTTGCCTCTAGCATATGTGTTCATAGGTTCACATACATCACTATGTACTAAATCCAAAAGATCACTGGCTCCTTCATCCTTTCCAATAAAAGATGATTTAGTCATTATACCAAGAAAGTATGACTCACAGGTAGTCAGTGATTCACAATCATTGATGCTAAGGATACGCTCCTTGACTAACTTGTTATCCTATTGTTGTTTATATGATCAAGCTGATAATGCCATAGATAGGCATCGATAACATTATCTAATTTTGAATGTTTATTTGATATGTATATTACACTAATAAGCTATGATAAAATATAAATATTATTTTTAAATTTTTTTCATATTATTTTGATATTACTCATAATAATATCATAATAATTTTTTTATTGATAAACAATAATCATCTTTGGCCAAAAGCCCTATAGATATTATGTTCATCATAAAGGATGGATAATAGTGATAATTACTTAAAATGACATTATTTATTTTGAAAATAAGATTAATAGTTTCTAATGCTAGGACTAGAACATTCATTCCATCCTCAATATTTAGGAATTGATTGCCATTATCAAACTTTCTACCAATTTGAAGTCAATGCAATGAATTGCATATGTGAACAGTACTTTCGGTATCCAATGCCCAGGTAGAAGTATCATGAACAGAGAAATTGCAAGGTATTATCATATAAAAGCCTTGGCTAGCAACCACTTGCTGATTTCTCCTATTCAGCCTATTCGAGTCTATAGAATAATTTTTCTTCGGGTCTGCCTCATTAGGATCAACACTAGACTTCTTAATATTAGGTCCTAAAAGCTTGTCACTATCCAACAGTAAATAGAGCAGACTTATACTAGTCATTTTATTAACTAAAAGAAAAACAAACAACCATATTAGTACTTAAATTATTTAATCCTAATGACTTAGACTTTAGTCTAAAGGTTCTTCCATTATTTTTATTGGTGCAAAATCTGGTTGACGTCGAATCAAGCCAGAGTTGAGGAAGAAGAGGTCACCGTTGGTGACCTACAAAATAAAGTCCTATCTGGAGTTGATGGTCGTGGCTCTAGTAGGATCCTCCGATGATTAAGTCAGCTCTTCTAGCCAACAGAAATGGAGTGCTAAAAAAAAAATTTAGTAGAGTTTTGGGAAGGAGAAGAGAGCTTAGAGAAAATGTATTTAAAGGATCTCTTTTTATAGATGGAGCTTGTAGCAGACAGATAGTAACAGCCATAATCATCCGATAGCGGGCCGCCCAGGGTTGCTCGGAGCTGTGCGTGATTTGTTATGGAGAGAGGTGTCGTTTGTAGCAGACTGATAGTGACAGTCGTAATCATCCAGTAGCGGGCTGCTCGAGGCCATGTGGAGTATATTATGGAGAGAGGTATCATCTGTAGTAGATAGATAGTGACAGCCATAACTGTTCGATAGCAGGTCGCCTGGGGCCGCGTGGAGTTTGTTATGGAGAGAGGTGTCCATTATCATGATATGCTCATTCGTTGAGATTTAATAGTCGAAGTTCGAAGAAAGCAGGCGTTGGTTGATGAAGAGCTTTGACATATATCAATTCCAGAGGAGTTTGGACTCCTAAAGGAAATACGGCTAGAGGGGATCATCTGAAAGAAATGCTAGTTAAAATATGGAAGTAATCCACTGGAGCAATCTGGAAGGAGTTCAACTGATGGAGAAGTCCAAAAGGAGTCCGAGTAATGGAGAAGTCTGATCGAAGGAGAAGTCTGGGAGAAGTTCAACTAAAGGAGAAGTCCGAACGGAATCCGAATGATGGAGGAATCTGATTGAAGAAGAAGTTTGGAAGGAGTTCGACTGATGAAGAAGTTCAGATGGAGTCTGACTGATGGAGGAGTACGAAAGGAGTTCGACTGCTGGAGGAGTTCAAAAGAAGTTTGACTATTGGAAGGGTCTGACTAGTGGAGAAGTTTGAATGGAGTCCGACTAATGGAGAAGTTCGATCAAAGGAAAGTTCGGAAGGAGACTGATTGATGGAGAATTTCAATCGAAGGAGAAGTCTGGAAGGGGCCCGACTGATGGAGAAGTTCGATCAAAGAAGAAGTCTAGAAGGATTTTGACCGAAGGAAAAGTCTAGGAGGAGTTTAACTGATGGAGAAGTCCAATTGAAGGAGAAGTTCGGAAGGGGCCCGACTGATTGAGAAGTCCGATCGAAGGAGAAGTCCGAAAGGAGCCCAACTGATGGAGAAGTTTGGCTGCTGAAGGAGTTCAGGAGGGGTTCGATTGCTGGAGGAGTTTGGCTGCTGAAGGCGTTCGACTGCTGAAGGAGTCTGGAAGGGGTTCAACCACTGAAGGAAGAATTCTCGATCGAAGTACCTCCATGATTACCAGTTACATTAGGCTAAGCATTAGACTGAACTTCGGTGAGAGCAGGATTTATCTCCAACACTAGTCCCCCGACTCTCAAGTTTGAAATTCGAAGGAAGTACAAAAAAAATGACTGTCGAAGTTCTTTTCTGAGCTCTGTACCCAATGAGGTTGAAGCTCTGAGGAGATCTTATCTTCTGTTGAATTTAAAGCTCAAAAGAGATCTTATCTCCAACCGGGGTTGAAGCTCGGGAGAGATTTTATCTCCAGTCGAGGTTAAAGGAGATCTTATCTTCTATTGAAGTTAAAGCTCGGGGGAGAATTTCTATCCTAGATTTGAAATTTGAAGGAAGGAAGTAAAAAGGGCAATGATCGAAGTCCAGTCCCAAATTCTCGAGCTTGTCAGTATGAGACATTTTGGTGTTACACCAATCGTTTGTTGTAGTCAGGTCACCAGATGCTCGCTCACATCAAAAGGGCGCATTGTTAGGAGGTGGAGGCATAGAAGGCTCAGGAGGACCTTTGGGCCGAGGTCTGCCATCTTCAAGAGAGGGTCGACGAGGTCAAGCATCTTGCCAAGGAGAAGGCAGTGGACATCGAAAGTCATCAAGATGTGCTCCGTGAAGAGGAGTTCACCTCGATCGGGCTAAAGATCGCATTGGCCCTGGAGGAGTAGAGGAAGAAGGAAGCTGAAAATAGGGTCGCCGAATTGGAGTCCCAAATGACGAAGTCGATCTTGAAGGCAATGACCCAAAACGTGGAAGAGGTCAAGACCTCTCCCGAGAGGTAGAACATGAACGTCGAGTTCGAATAGGAAGCGTGCAAAGGTAGGATAGCTTGAAGGTTCCCTGAGGTCGACCTTGGCTTTTAGAAGGAGGAGGAAGATGACATGGAGGCGGGACCATCTAATACGATAGTCGACCTTTTCTTTTTGCATTTGATGTAGTCAGGTTGTCGTGGAAAAATATGTGTAGGGATTCTCCACCGAGCTTCTTTCTTCTCCATGTCTTTGCTCTATGAGGTTCCGACTTTTGCTCCTATTAGGATAAGGTTCCCCTTCCATTCCTAACAGACTGTAGGGGCACATTAGGGCCATTGTCGGAGCCTCTCTTCTTATCTCCTCTAAAATGAATGAGGCCTTCGACTTTGCTCACGTTAGGATGAGGTTCTCCTCCTGTTCCTAATGGGCTGTAGGGGTACATTAGAGCCATTATCAGGGCCTCTCCCCTCATCTCATCTAAAATGAATGAGGCCTTCAACTTTGCTCATGTTAGGATGAGGTTCTCCTCCTGCTCCTAACCAGCTATAAGGGTACATTAGGGCCGTTGTTAGAGCCTCTCCCCTCATCTTGTCAAAAATGAATGAGGCCTTCGACTTTGCTCATTTTAGGATGAGGTTCTCCTCCTATTCTTAATAGGCTGTTGGGGCACATTAGAGCCGCTTGTCAGGGCCTCTCCCCTCATCTCATCTTAAAATGAATGAGGCCTTTGACTTTGCTCACATTAGGATGTGGTTCTCCTCCTGTTCCTAACATGAGCTGTAGGGACACATTAGGACCATTATCAGGGCCTCTTCCCTCATCTCGTCTTAAACTGTGCGAGGCCTTCGACTTTGCTCATGTTAGGATGAGGTTCTCCTCCTATTCCTAATGGACCATAGGGGCACAAAAGTACCGTTGTCAGGATCTCTTTCCTCATCTCGTCTAAAATGAACGAGGCCTTCGACTTTGTTCGTGTTAGGACGAGGTTCTCCTCCTGTTCGTAATAGACTGTATGGGCACATTTGGACCATTGTCAGGGCCTCTTCCCTCATCTCATCTAAAATGAACGAGACCTTCGACTTTAGTCATGTTAGGATGAGGTTCTCCTTTTGTTCCTAACAAACTGTAGGGATACATTAGGGCCGTTGTCAGGGCCTCTCCCCTTATCTCGTCTAAAAAATGAACAAGGCCTTCGACTTGCTTATGTTAGGATGAGGTTCTCCTTCCATCCCTACAATGGCAATAGAGGCATAAATGGGCCATTGAATGGGCCTCTCCCCTTCTCCTGTCTTAAATAATTGGAGGTCTTCGACTTGCTCATATTAGACGAGGTTCTCCTCCTGTCCCTATTACGACAATAGGGGCACAAATGTGCTGTTGAATGGGCCTCTCTCCTCCTCCTATCTTAAATAATCAGAGGTCTTCGACTTGCTCATGTTAGGATGAGGTTCTCCTCCTGTTCCTAACATGGCCTTAGGGGCACAGATGGGCCGTTGAATGGACCTCTCTCCTCCTCCTATCTTAAATAATCGGAGGTCTTCGACTTGCTCATGTTAGGATGAGGTTTTCCTCCTGTAATTAATGTAGCCACTTTTGATTGCTTCTTTCTTGTTGTCACATAGTTTTTGCACCAAAAAGTAATAATGTTGAGATGGAAGAGTTTTATTGAAGAAAAATTACTGGTAGTATATTCTCAGATTTTTTGAATTCCAAGATCGTGGGAGAGTTATTCCTTCGAGCTACTTCAAGCGATAAGCTCTGGGTTGGACAACCTCCTCTATTTCATATGGGCCTTCCCAATTTGGGGCAAGCTTCTCCTAGCTCTAAGGCTGAGAGATGGCAGCTCATCGAAGCATTAAGTCTCGCACTCTGAACATTTTACCTTTAACTTTGGAGTTATAGTATCGGGCCATTTTTTGCCTATAGGCCACCATCCAAACCTAGGCTTTCTCTCTTTTTTCTTCCAACAGATCGAGGTTGGCTATAAGGTCCTATGAGTTACGCTGCTCATTGAAGGCCACAATCCATGATGATGGAAGCTTAAGCTCGATTAGGATGACTGCCTCTATTCTAAAAGCCAACATGAATGGTGTTTCTCTAGTTAATAGCTTTTGACTAGTTTGGTATGCCTAGGGGATGTGGTAGAGTTCATCCACCAAAGCCCCAGTTGCTCTATCGAGTCTTGTCTTGATGCCTTGCAGCAAGGTCTAGTTGGTTACTTCAGCTTTCCCATTTGCCTATGGGTGAGCTACCAACATGAAGTGATGGGATATGTTTAGATCTTTGCAGAACTCAGCAAACCTCATCCTAGTGAACTATCATCCGTTATCTATTATGAGAGTTCGAGGCAGACCATATCGACAGATGATTGACTTTTAGATGAAGTTCTATACCTTAGCCTCAGTAATTTTTGCTAGTGGTTCAGCTTTGACCCATTTAGTGAAGTAGTCGATCGCAATCAGGAGGAACTTTCGTTGTCTGGATGTCATTGTGAAAGGGCCAAGTATATCCATTCTCCACTGCGCAAATGGCCAAGATGCGCTTAGTGGAGTAAGCTCGAAGGTCGACTGTCTTTGTATGTTTGCATTTCTCTAACAGCAGTCACATTTCTTGACATACTCCATAGGATCGTGGTACAAGGTCGGCCAATAGTATCCTTGCCGAAGTAGTTTTTGTAATAGTGATCTGGCTCTTACATGACTTTCATAAATTTTCTCGTGCACTTCCCGTAATGCGAAGTCGGTCTCTGAAGGTTGGAGACATCTAAGCAATGGTAGCAAATACGATCTTTTATACAACTTGCCCTCATACAAAATATACCAGGAGGCTTGATTTTTGAGTTTTCGAGCTTCTTTTGGATCACGAGGAAGAACTTCCTCTTTGAGCTAGGAAACTAATGGATCAATCTAGCTTGGCTCGAGCTTCGTCTGCATAACGAGCTGTCACTCCTCTGAGCTTGGGCATTTTAAAGTTTTAAAAAATACTTCTTTGGATAGTTCGATTGGGGCTGAAGTGGTCAATTTAGAGAGAAGGTTGGCTCTTATATTTTCTACCATTGAAATCTATCGAATGCCAAAACAGCCAAAGGTCGGAGTCAAATCTTTTACTTTCTCAAGGTATTTAATCATACTTTTCTCCCATGCTTCATAGTTGCCACTAACTTTGCCGACCACTAATTAGAAATCATAGTAGACTTGATGTTGATCTACTTTTAACTCTCTTGCTATTTTTAACCCGACGATCTGTGCTTCATATTCGGCCTCATTATTAGTTACAAAAAATTCAAAGCATAGTGCATACTCAATGATGACTCTCTCGAAATTGACTAAGACTAATCCTGCATCTATTCCAGCAGAGTTGGATGAACTATCCATGTACAGGGCCTAAAAACTTTTAAAACGGTCGGCACTTTCTTCGGGGAGGCTCGGTTGCAACTATGGGATGTCGGTCTCATTATGTTCAAGCTCGACTTCATCTAGAATGGTGCATTCAACTATGAAGTCGATCAGTGTCAGAGCCTTGATTGCTAGCCGAGATTGGTAGTTGATGTCGAACTCTGTTAATTCAATGGCCCATTTTGCAATTCTTCCAAAAGCATCCATTTGATGAAGGATTCCTCTGATCGGCTAGTCAGTGAGGAGCATTATGGCATGTCCCTGAAAGTAAGGTCGAAGTCTTCTTGCTACAATCAGAAGAGCATAAGTCAATTTTTCCAACTTTGTATACCTGATCTCGACATCCCCTAGGATCTGACTTATGTAGTAGACTGATCGCTATACTTTCGCCTCTTCTTTGACCAGGACTATCGCTAGCACCGTAGGGAAGACAGTGAGGTAGAGAAACAACTCCTTTTCGAATTTAGGTTTGGCTAGTAGGGGGCGAGCTGAGATAGTTCTTGAGTTTGTCGAATGCCTTTTGGCATTTTTGAGTCTAGTGAAAATCTTTTGATTTTTTGATGATTTGGAAAAAGGGCATGTAGCATTTGACTGACCTCAAGATAAAATGATTCAAAGATGCCACCTTTCCGATTAGAAGTTGAACTTCCCTGATGGACTTCGGAGCGGTCATCTTCTGGATAGCTCAAATTTTCTTTGGATAGGCCTCGATCCCTCGTCTCGAGGCCATGAATCCCAAAAATTTTTCTGAGGCTACCCCAAAGGTGTATTTGGTTGGGTTTAGCTTCATCTTATATTTCCTAAGTGCATCGAAAGCCTCTTCAAGATCGGCGACATGATTGACAATTTTTTGGCTTTTGATCAGCATGTCATCAACGTAAACCTCTATATTGCAGCCGATCTGCTCCTTAAAGATTTTATTGACCAAACACTGATAAGTTGGGCTTGCATTTTTAAGCCCAACGGGCATGATCCTGTAATAGTAAAGACCACAGTTAGTAATAAAAGCAGTCTTCTCCTCATCCTCCAATGCCATCCGAATTAGGTTCTAGCTAGAAAAGGCATCCATGAAGGTGAGAAGCTCGTAGCCTGAAGTCACGTATACCAGTTGGTCAATTCTGGATAAAGGATAGCTATGTTTTGGGCAGGTCTTGTTAAGCTTCTTAAAGTCGATGCACATCCTCCACTTGTTGTTGGCTTTTTTGACCAGGACAATATTAGGGACCCAAGTCGGATAGCTAACTTCTCAGATAAATTCATTATTAAGAAGCTTATCGACTTCTTCTGCTATTATCTTCTGCCTTTTTGGTGTATGGCCTCGAACTCTTTCTTTCATTGGTCGATGCTTGGGGTCAATGACCAGCCGATGTTCCATAACCTCGACATCAATCCTAGGCATATCCGTCGAAACCCAAGCGAAGATGTCAGCATTCCTCCATAAAAAGGTGATGAGCTACTTTCGAACATCATCTTCCAGATTGGAGCCAATTTGCATTGTATGCTTCGCATTTCCATCATTCAGGAGGATGGTCACAAGATCTTCTATGGGCCTGCCCCATTCTTCGGCAAGGTCATTACAAACATCTAGCCCATCAATAGGATAAGGGTTAGACTGTTCTTTCTTTTGCAAGGCCATTGAGTAGCAGTGCTTTGCTAGAGCTTGATCTCCCCTGACCTCTCCAATCTCGTAACTTATCAAAAATTTCATCTTCAAATAATAAGTTGATATGATCGTCTGAAGTGCATTTAGACCAGGTCGATCGAGAATCACATTGTAAGCCGAGGGAGCCTTTACTATCAGGACATCCACCTACGCTCTGGATTATCTTGGATATTACCCTGCAGCCATGGTTAGAGTTATTATACCTTCAACTGGTACTGCAACACCAGCGAAGCCTACTAGGGGGAGTTTATTGGCCCAAGTTGACTATTAGATATTGATGTTTCGAAGAAAGCATCATAAGATAAGACGTCAACCAAACTTTCATTATCAATTAGGATGCGATGTACATCATAGTCTGCTATATTTAAAGAGATTACAACTACATCATTATGCAGAAACTGTACTCTCCATGCATCTACCTCAGGGAAGGTTATGGGTTCTTCAATCCTCTGTCTCTTCACTGATCCCTTAGATCCGCTGGCCTCTTCACATCGAAGTCCCCCAGAGATGGTGTTGATGATGTTGAGAGGCGGCCGATCTCCTTGTTGTTCCTCCCTCCTTGGTGGTTTTGGCTGCGGCAATATCGTCGATCGATCTTCTCTTGCTTTTGACCGACATTTGAGGAATTGACCCAGCCGACCTCTCCTGATGAGCTCCTCAATCTCATCTTAGAGCTGAATGCATTTTTCAGTATCGTGGCCATGGTTACGATGGTAGAGATAGTATTTGCTAGGATTGTGCTTGCCATGTTGAGTGCGCATCCTTTCAAGCCTTGGCAGTTGCTCCTTGATCTCCATCAATACTTGCATTTTTAGAGCATTGAGGGGGGCATAGCTGTGAAATCTTCTAGGGAAAGAACTTCTTCATGCCCTTTTATCGAGGCTTCTTTGACGATAAGCTCGAGCAGGAGTTCGGACTCGCTTGCACTCGAAGGAAGTCCGTGAGTGCGATCGAACTTCATTCGACCCTCCATCAGTCATAGGTTTATTAGACTCGCTTGTCTGCTGCTCTCCTACAGCTTTCTCATCTTTTAATTTGAAGGCTTCTTCCACTCGAGCATATTCTTCAGCCTGAGCTAGCAAATCGGTAAAGTTCTTGGGGTACTTCTTCTCTAGGAAGAACAACAAATCATTCTTTTGAAGGCTTTCCTTGAGTGCGGCCATTGCAACAGACTGGTCCAGGTTCTGGATCTTCAATGCAGTAGCATTAAATTGGGTGATATAAGCCTGGATAGATTCTCCCTTCTTCTTCTTGATATTCATCAGGAAATCCAAACCTCGGCATGGACGTCGGCTGCTGACGAAGTGAGCCATAAACTGATGGCTTATATGATCAAAAGAAAAGATGGTACCTGGCTTAAGTACTGAGTACCAATTTTTTACTGCACCTTTTAATGTAGATGGAAAAGCTCGGCATAAGATGGTGTCTGGTACGCCATGGAGCAGCATCATGGTCCAGAAGGTCTCTAGGTGATCGATCGGATCAGAGGTTCCATCATAGCATTCAAATTGAGGAAGCTTAAAGTTTGATGGAATGGGCTCTTGCATAATTTAGAGAGAGAAAGAAGGATCGGTGCAGACATCGTCATGGTGAGCTGGGGCGATGTGGCGGAGTTTCTTAATCCATCGGTCCATCTCCTACAGTTTTTGATCGAGAACGTCATCTCGATCGTAGATCTTGAAAGACTTTCAACTGTAGATGAAAATGGTCTCTTCCAAAGAAGAATCATGATCTGAACAAGGATCCTCTATTCTCTATTTCTCCTTTTCAAGGGAGATGGGTATGCTAGCCCAAGTGTTTCGCCTTAGGATCGGTTTCTGATATTTCGATGGTGGGTTTTTTGATGGAACCGCCATCGGAGGCTACCGCATGGCCTGCACTATTTTGATGAGGCCCTGAATCCACTACATCAGTAGGTTAAATTGCTTCGAATTATACCATGGTCGTCGGTGGATGAGAAGGTTAAAGCACCAATGATGGAGCAGGAATGGATGGATCTGGCTCAAATCTGATGGCAGAAGTGAAAGATTTTAGGGTAGTCATCTTCTTTGGAGGCATTTCTTGGGATTGAAGGAGAGGATTGAAATGAACCTTAAAGAAGAAGATCCACGGGGTTGATTGAGCACTCCTTTAAGAATAAGGGTACCTCAAGAACAGAAGGGCCCTTCCTCTAGTGCCAATCCTATTGGTGCAGAATTTGGTTGACTTTGGATCGAATCAGAGTTGAGGAAGAAGAGGTCGCAGTCGATGATCTACAAAATAAAGTCCCATCCGAAGTTGGTGGTGGTGGCTCTAGCAAGACCCTCTGATGATCAAGTTAGCTTTTCTAGCCAATAGAAATGAAGTGTTCAAGAAAGAATTTAGTAGAGTTCTAGGAAGGAGAAGAGAGCTTAGAGAAAATATATCTAGAGGATTTCTTTTTATAGATGAAGCCTGTAGCAGACTAATAGTGACAGCTATAATCATCTGATAGTTGGCCACCCAGGGTCGCTCGAGACTGCATAAAATTTGTTATGGAGAGAGGTGTCACCTATAGTAGACTGATAGTGACAGCCATAATCGTTCGATACCGGGCCGCTCGGAGCCACACGGAGTTTGTTACGGAGAGAGGTATCGCCTGTAGCAGACAGATAGTGACACCCATAACCATCCGATAGCGGGCTGCCCAAAGTCGCTCGAGGCCATGTGTAGTTTGTTATGGAGAGAGATGTCCATTGTCGTGATGTGCCTATTCATTGAGATTTAATAGTCGAAGTTCGGAGGAAGCAGGCGTTGGTTGGTAAAGAGCTTTGACATATATCAATTCCAGAGGAGTTCGAACTCCTAAAGAAAATGTGGCTAGAGGAGATCATCCAAGAGGAATGTTAGTTGAAATTTGAAAGTAATCCATTAGAGAAATTCGAATAGAGTTCGACTAATGGAGAAGTTCAGAAGGAGTTCGATTGATGGAGAAGTCCGACCGAAGGAGAAGTCTGGGAAAAGTTTGACTGAAGGAAAAGTCCAGACAAAATCTGACTAATGGAGGAGTCCAGCTAAAGAAGAAGTCCGAATGGAGTTCGACTGATGGAGGTGTCCAGAAGAAGTTTGGCTGCTGGTGGAGTCCAAAAGGAGTTTGGCTATTGGAGGGATCCGACTGGTGGAGAAGTCTGGATGGAGTTCCACTGATGGAGGAGTTTCATCGAAGGAGAAGTCTGAAAGGGGCCTGACTGATGGAGAAGTTCGATCGAAGGAGAAGTCCGAAAGGGGCCCAATTGATGGAGAAGTCCAACTGAAGGAGAAGTCTGGGAGGAGTTTGGTGAAAGAAAAAGTCTGAAAGGAGTTTGACTGATGGAGAAGTTAGACTAAAGGAGAAGTTTGGAAGGGACTCGATTGATGGAGAAGTTTGGCCGAAGGAGAAGTCTAGAAGGAGCCCAACTGATGGAGAAGTTTGGCTGCTGAAGGAGTCTGGGAGGGATTCAACCACTGGAGGAAGAATTCTCGATTGTAGCACTTCCGTGATTATTAGTTACATTAGGCTAAGATTTAGACTAGACTTTGGTGAGAGTGGGATTTTTCCTCAATAATTTTTATGAATTGGTAGCCTCTACCTCCAATTCGAGAAATTACACTAACACTTAGTGGGTACTAGAATCCACATAGACTACAAATATGCCCGAGAAAATATTTGGCCAACCCTTATGCATCTATAGATAGGTTCACAACTAATTATTTCTCCAAATAACTTTTAGTATTTTGATTTAGCCTCAAAAGCCAATTCAGTAGACTATAGCCTCCACTGAAAAGGTTTGGTTAGATCAAACTATACATGATTGAGTTTGGTGTATCAAATGAACGATGACCAGGCTTGAGGAATGTAGGATTTAGTGTGGTGCTCCCAAGCCTAGGGGGGCTACAGGAGTAGCCTGGGTGTTGGCTCCAAAAGATTAGGATGGGTGTAGTCCTAGGGCTTGGACAAGAGTTCTCCTAGGATGAAGATGGCATGTAGCCCTGCACGGACTCGAGGTTCAGGTGTGAGAACCTTAAAGGGGGCTTGGTAGGTGCTCTGAACTCCTAGGACATAAGATGGAGCAAAGGACCAAAGCTAGGAGAAGAATCAACAAAGATAAGGAGCTGACACATAGGTGGACTGGCTCAGATACGCCATCAAGCCAGCTCGGGCTGAGATTGAGCTGACTAGGCTGAGATCGAGCTGACTCAGGGTGCAGTCGAGCTGGCTGCCTCAGATAGATAGAAGATAAGGTTTGGGCAATCGTCAGTCGAGCCAGCTTGGCTCCTGATAGAGCTAGCTTGATGGTGGCAAATAGAACTAGATGGGATTTTCTGTTTTGGGTCTTAGGCCTGATCAAATAAGTTCTTAAGATGGCTAACATATGTATGGGTTGGGTTTAGATCCAGGAGATGAAAGCACGGGAGACATAGGTGTACATCAGCTTGATGAGTGCTTTAATATATTGGGTTAGCCAAAAGAGTTTTTGGTCGGGGCTAATAGCTATGTATAAATACATAGGTTGTATTAGGGTTTTATAATATCGACTGGAATATAGATCTTTTCTCTCTTAATCTCTCTTCTCTCTTCTCTCCAGAGTTGCCATCCTAAGGGAGGCACCTCCTTCAAGCCCAAGGAGGGAGGTGCCTAATCACAGATCCAGATTAGATGGATCGATAGTCTACTATTTTAGAGAATGTCAAAGTTTTCCTCAGGTCCATGCTAAAGATCAGGGGTTTCCACAACATGTGGTATCAGAGCTAGGTGATGCCATGGTGATTTTATAATAATTGGTATAAGAGCCTGACGGTTCGTGGAAGCGAAAGAGAAGTCAAACAGGATGAAATTAGGAATCTGTACAAGTATTCTATGGTATGTCTCAGATCTATCTTTGTTATTGCTGTGGTTTGGCCAACCAGGAGCAGCGGGTTGAAGGTGGAGGCTAAGAGGATTAACGGGAAGGATTTTTCTTAGGATGGAAGATTTGGATGCATGATTTTCTAATTGATCTTTGTTGGAGAGATCAAAAGTGTATGACAGGTGATAGGGTTCTCTAGGAAGATGGGTAGTGTGGGGCAGTTTGGTGGATGAAGAGAGATTTTCCAAGGGATAATGGTTGAAGAAAAGCTGAAGAAGTGACTATACGTCCTTCGACTGTAGGAAGGTGGGAGAAGTAATCAGGAATACATTTAGTGGTTCGATCAGAGCATGGATTTGCAAAGCCTTGAAGGAGATGGAGATGGATGATCCATGGAGGTCCAGTAGGTCGGTGCTAGATGGCTGATCTTGAATTAGGTTTTTTCTATAGGAGTACTAGGGAGAGTCACGATTTAGGTGGAGGATGGGCTATGTGCAGCAAAAGAGGATCAGAATACCTATGAGGATGCAGCGCAGAGATAAGGCAGGGAGCACTAGAGTGCTACAGTAGTGCTTTCCTGGAGCGATGAGGCTGAGAGAGGCTCGGTGATACAGTAGTCGAGGGAGGTATCTTAGCAGAGAGTATCAAGAGGCATCTTAGGGAGACTGAGAGTAGGTCTCAGAGAGAGTCGAAAATTCTTAGGAGCCTCGAGATGAGATAGGTGGGTCTAAGCCCAAGATAGAGTTTAAGCTGCAATTCCTCTAAGAGCAATTGAAGTAATGGCTAGTGTAGGGGTAGAAGAGGAGAAGCTAGGATGGAATTTTCTAGGGTTCAGTCATTGATTTTAAAGAGTTGGATGAGCTTTTAGGTTTTGGAGGTGCCCGCAAGTTATGGAGGTATTTGAAGTGGCTTTGTTGGGGTCCATGGAGTACGAAGAGTCCGAAGGGATAGCGACGGTGTTCGAGGTGCAGCAACAAGCTTAGCAGTGCAGCATTTAGTGGTTGGCCTCGGGGGACTCAGTTATAGAGTCAGCTTTTGCAGCATCAGGAGGACTTGGATTTCAGGTGGACACTGGACAGAAGTGGCTTCACAAGTGGAGAGTGTTTTGACATGAGTTCAAAGTGGAAGAGTGTAGGAGGACCAATATCCTAGAACCAATGTCGGAGATGCATAGTTCTAAGTAGAGCAGCACATGCGGAAGGATAAGCAAAGTTCTAAGGAGATCGTGTCAGGATATGCAACAAGCATTATCATAGGATTCCTGCAGATTCTTCATAAAAGTTCAGGATAAATGATGCGGCTGCTAAGTAGAAAGATGCCTATAACTCCAAGGGTGGTACATAGGTGCAAGCCAAGATTTTCAGCAGTGGAGGCGGTCATCCCAAAGGCCTCAAAGGGAGCTCAGCAGCTGAAGAAAGATGGTAGTGGCAAGGTGTGCACAAGTAGCTGTCAAGGCATGCATTGATAGTTGGATTGTGTAGGTGAACATTGCTAGGTAAGCCAAGGCTTAGACACACCAAGGAGGAGATTATAGGACTTGGTGTGATACATGTAGGCCTTAGGGGGCCATAGGAGCAGCCAGGGTGTTGGCTCCAGAAGACTAGGATGGATATGGTCCTAGGGCTAGGATAGAAGTTGTCCTAGGATGAAGACGGTGTGTAGCCCTGCACAAACTCGAGGTTCAAGTCTGAGGATCTTGAGGGAGGCTTTGTACATGCTCTAGAGATCTGGGATACAAGATGGAGCAAAGAACCAAAGCCAGGAGAAGAATTAGCTGGGACAAGAGGCTGACAGACAGGCAGGCTGGCTCGAATACACAGTCAAGCCAACTCGAATTGATATAGAGCTGACTCAGGATATAGTCGAGCTGGTTATCTCAGGCAGATAAAAGATCGGATTTGGATGATACGTAGTCGAGCCAGCTCCGCTCCTGATAGAGCCAGCTTGATGGTAGGGAATAAAACTAGATGGGGTTTTTCTGTTTGGGGTCTTAAAGCCTGGTCCAATAAGGTCTTAAGGTTGCTAACACATATATGGGTTGGGTTTAGATCCAGGGGATGAGAGCATGAGAGATATGGGTGTACATTGGCTCAATGAGTACTTTCATATATTGGGTTAGTCAGAGGAGTTTTTGGTCGGGCCTAATAGATGTGTATAAATACATAGGTTGCATTAGGATTTTATAACGTGGAATGGAATACAAATCCTTTCTTCCTCAATCTCTCTTCTCTCTAGATTTGTCGTCCAAAGGGAGGCCCCTCCCTCAAGCCCAAGGAGGGAGGTGCCCCATTACAGATCTAGATTAGGTTGATGGGTAGTCTGCTGCCTTAGAGAATGTCAAAATTCTCCTCAGGTTCATGCTAAAAATTAAGGGTTTTCGCAACACGTGTTATCAGAGCTAGATGATGCCATGGTGATGTTACAACAAGGAAAGCTCTGGCCAATCTGATCGCTATTTAGAGAGGCAACCTAATCATCGTTTGATGGATAGTAATTTCAACATCCAGATGAACAACAGGTGTAAGGCATCTCCAATGTTCATTCAGAAAATTGCATCCATTGCCATCCACCTTAATGGGAGACTATAACTTAGTTATCCCCATAACTTTGTTATTGTAAGAATCTAATAATTTAGAGGATTTAAGATACATATAATTTAAGGAAAGAAAAGATACCAACCACTTTACTCCCACTAACTTCATCAAGTCAAATTCTCTCACTGACTTCACCAAGTTAATAGATGAGAACTAGGGTCAAATTCGGTCCACGGGCACCTAATTTAGTTTTAGTGATTGAAATCATGAAACTACTTTCTAATTGACATGGATCAGCTCAAATCACTAAGTAATCTAATGAAATTCTAATCAACCATGTTGGCTAGGTAAGTAAGATCAGTGGAAGGGATATGCTATTAACTCATCAAAGATCGAATCAGTGCAAGTAGCTCCCAATTAAAAACTACTGGACTAGACTACTAAACTTACCTTAGACACCAACCAGTTAATTAGATAAAATATGATCGACCAAGTAAGTTGGAGCTCGACCGCTTAGCCATGAATCAAGTCCATCTTAGTCCCTGTTAAAGATATGGACTTATCCAACAACAACTATTGAAGTTGAATCTAAAGTATCCTTGACCTAATCTAATTTAATATTTGGTTAGATTTGATCAATTACTCTAGTTAAGTCCATTCTTTAACTAATCTTAGGTCTAACTCAATTAATGGACTTAATTCACCTAACTTTTTAATCCACAGTTTTATGCTTTTGTTTTAGGATCTTTAATTCATAATTCTAGACCCTACTAGACAAAACTTAATTCTTTTAATTAAGTTTTTTATCTAGTGGATTAGGGTTCGGCATTTTGAAAATAATTTTTAAATTTTGAAAGATTTTATTTCCCAACTATGCAAACAAAGAGGGGGGGTGAATTAGATTTTTAAAATTTTAAAACTAATTTGAAGTTATAAAGATTATATGATGATATGTAAGTGATATGTGATGGTGTTTTGAGTGTAGAGGAGAAGTGAATAAGAAGAGAGCAAGTATATAACTAAGTGAAGATAAAGAGAGGGCAAGCACACTACAAACAAACAAGATTCATATTGGTTCGGTGCCAACCTTGCACCTACATCCACTCCCCAAGCTCCTACTTGGAAATTCAAATCTACTAAAACATATTCAACAAGAATACAATGTTGAAAACTTCCATCCCTAGCTATCCCAAGCTAAAATACTTATTTTTTGGGCACAAACCAATCGAATATAATTCGATTTAAGGTTCGGATAAATCTTCCCAAGTTTTTGAACCCTCCCAAAACTTAAAATAACTCAAAGAGTAGAGAATAAGAGTTAATGTCAATAAATATAACTCAAGCCCCTTAAATGAGCAAATCAAAGCTTTAAGAATACTTTACATAATAAAGAGAAAGCTTTTCTGATTTTCTCAAGATTGTTGAAGACTTGAATGTACTTTTGAGGGATTGGTGAGGTTAAAAATGAAAGCTTCTTTGCTTGAAGAGGACCTTTTGCTTAGGACTGAAATGAATGCTTGAATATCTTTTTTTCTTCTCTTTTTTTGGAGCCTTTATATCTTCAACAAGTGTTAGAGAAAAATCTGGGTAGGATTAGAGCCGTTCGTGCTGGGAATAGTATCCCAAAGCCAATCGTTAGTCTATTAATGATTGAGCTATTTTATATAATTATATAAAAATTATTAATTAAATAAAAATTATTCTAATTTTTAATTATAAATTTTTCATCTTCTAATGAACTCCTATCTGTTGTGATGAAGTTCTTAGGACTATTTAGAATCAACAAAGGAGGATTTGTCTTTTAGTCCTTAAAATTATTCACATTCAAATGATATGTTGTTACCAAGGATGACAACGTCTATCGAGTATAGGTCATTGTGTGCCATATAGGTTGGTTTTCCTCTTAATCAAGGAGTGTGGAGATACTGGTATGGCATGCAGGTGAGATGTAGGGGTACATCTGTAGAATTTAATATGGTGCTCCCAAGCCTTAGGAGGCCAAAGGAGGAGTCAGGATGTCGGCTTTAGGATACTAGGACGAGTGTAAGTCTTAGGGCTAGGATAGGAGTTGTCCTAGGTGAAGGCGGCATGTAGCCCTATACAGACTCGAGGTTCAAATGTGAGGATCTTAAGAGGCTTGGTAGGTACTCTAAAAATCTAGAACATAAGGTAGAGCAAAGGATCAAAGCCAAGAAAAAGAATCAACCAAGACAAGAGACTAACACATGGATGAGCTAGCTCGGGCTAAGATTGAGCCAACTCAGGGCATAGCCGAGCCAGCTATCTCAGGCAGATAGAAGACATGATTCAGATGAGACACTGTCGAGTTGGCTCGATGAAAGAAAATCCTGATTTTTCAGACTAGGTTTGTTCATATCTGATCGGATCAAGAGATATATTTTAAAAACTTTTCTCTTTGATTCGAATCAGATCTAGGATGTTTCAGATCTAATTTTTATTATTCTAATAATTAAAATAAAATATAGATAAATTAAATAAGATTTAATTTACCTTGATGTAGGGTAATCCTATTACCCATTGATGATCCTGTAAGCAGTGGAAGGTTCTGGATCTAGCCACACAAGTGCCTGGCCTCTACCGGTATCCACTCAAGGTTGGATCTTGAGAGATCCTCTTCTTCTCTATCACATCTTCCAAAAATCAGATCTGGAATCTGAATTTGGAGGATCTTTCAAAATTAGCCTTTCGAAAGAACAGCAGGTTGTCCTTTGCAGCAGCGCAGCCTTCTAGCTTTCTGTCACCATTTCTCTCGTCCCTAGATTGCACCAACCTTGAAGAACCCAAAATACTTTGGGCATGGAGAGCAGAGAGAGAAGATGAACTTGGCATGGAGGAGGAAGAGAGAGGCAGCCTTGGGGCGTAGAGAATTGTTCTCTTTTCTTTATGTTGGGTGCAGGGTCTTATTTATAGACTATGCATGATCCAACTTCTCTTCATCCCAACCAATCACAACCCTTTGTGAAATTAGATCTAAATCTGATTGGTGGGAATAGAGTCCCTTGGATTCATCCTTAGATGATGCCTAAGACCAGTTAATGTTGGTTCTTAGGAGAAGTCTAATCAGAATCCAATAAGGAGATAGAGTCCCTGTCCAACAAGGACTTCTGGGCGCATCAAGCTTGGGCGCATGCCACCCTTGGCGTGTGCCCTCCTCCTTGCCAGTTTCTAGCAGGGTGACAAGCCCCACCAGCTCTCCAATAGTTGCGTGACATATGGACAGAAGTCAAAGTGTCAATGGTCAATATTTGACCAATCAAAGGTTAACTTTTGACTAAAGTCAAAGGATGAGAAATGGCGGTGGCATGCGCCCTCCTCCTTGCCAGTTTCTAGCAGGGTGACAAGCCCCACCAGCTCTCCAATAGTTGCGTGACATATGGACAGAAGTCAAAGTGTCAATGGTCAATATTTGACCAATCAAAGGTTAACTTTTGACTAAAGTCAAAGGATGAGAAATGGCAGGTGACTAAACATGGTAGGTATTGTCTTACAAAATAAGACAATCCTTTTCTAACCTGGACAGGCTCTAGTCAGACCAAGTGAAGGCCTCTGATTGAGCACAAACTCCTTTGGCTCAGTCAGGACAACTATTTATGATAGTAAAAGAAGAACATTAGGTTCAATCGAGTGCTAGCATGATTTCCTTGAATCTAATTGAATCTCATTCAGATCAATTGAGCTGGATCAGTTCAATTGATGATCACCAAATTCAAACCCTTATTTGTATGACCCAGTTAGGTTTAGTTCTGTATGGTAATGAGATATGTAATGATCTCTATCATCGACATCATCGAAACTCCTTTCGATGGATCAGAACTCTTCTGATTCAAACAGCTAGAATGATCGATCATCTAAATCATTCTAATTGCTCCCAAAATCCACCAGTGACATCCTAGCAGTATATGGTGGCAATCCCATCAGAGCTGAAATGCGAACCTCTTGGTGTAGCTACCTTGTGTGATTAAGTTCTTCTTATCTTGAGTCTCGATCAGATTAGGGTTAAGGTGAACTCGTCAAACCCTAGTTTCTGTCATATGATGTAATCATTCGATTCAAGTCCGATGTGAAAACCTAAATAGAAACTCTTTCTATTATTTCACTCTGCCATGGCCATGGGCTTCTAGACATGATTCTTATGATCATCATAGGGCTGCTCCTCTACCACCGAGGTAGATAGATTTCATCTTGATGCAATCCAGTTCCTACAATGAACATGCTATAGCCAACATACACCTCAGGGTTCCGAATGGCTAGGAGACCGAGTTATGGTGTAGTCAAACTATAACACCCTCAAGGTGAACTGCCGATGCACCTCAGGTCAAAGAACCAGACACACCACTGCAGCATCGAGTCAGTCATTGACGAGAAGGTAGACTTCCTAATGACTACTCGAGGTGGTCACGCTCAGTGCCCTCATTCTCTAACGAGTACCTGTACTATCGCTCTGGTGTCTCCACAGCATAGACTCAAGACTTATTTACTAAAGAGAAGCGATTGTATACCAACCTTCCGGATCAATCACCATCTTCATGATGATCCTATGATCGGGAGCATTTTATGAGTTAATAATGATTATTCATGTCTTAAATTTTCAACTCTTGAAAATATGAATTATCATTACCATTAACTCAAAGGATGTATCATAGACACTAAATAAACATATGTGATAGAAAATAACCCATTTTATTGATTATAGTCAAAATTACAATTTTGCCCCTAGAAGTGTATTACAAGTGTCAGCCAATTCTAGCTTTTAGGGCACATATATCTAACAATCTTCCACTTATCCTAAAGTCAATTGGCTTCAAGTCTAAGTCCCATCTTCTCAAGGTGGGCTTCGATTTTTTATTGTCCCAATGGCTTTGTAAGTGGGTCTGCCGCATTGTCTGCGGAATTGACTCTCTTGACCTCGACGTATCCGTTCTCAAGATAATCGCGGATGTGGTGGTATCACCGCTCAATGTGCTTGAATTTTTTATGAGACCTCGGCTCCTTAGCAAGAGCAATGGTGCCATTGTTGTCGCAGTACAGAGGAATGGCATCTGATGGCATTACTCCGATTTCAACAGCAAACTTCTTATACCAAAATGCTTCCTTCGCAGCCTCTGATGCTGCGATATATTCTACTTCCATGGTGGAATCTACTATTATGGTTTGCTTAGAACTCTTCCAACTGACAGCACCACCATTGCACACAAATTGATTCCCAGATGTCGACTTTTGATCATCTATATCAGACATGAAATCCGAGTCTGTGTATCCCTGGACTTGGAGTTCTCCGTTACCAAAGACCAATATCATATCCTTAGTTCTTCTTAAGTACTTAAGGGTACATTTCATAGAAGTCCAGTGTTCTTCACCTAGATTTGACTGATATCTGCTTGTGACTCTCATAGCATGGCCTATATTAGGTCGTGCACATAGCATGGCATACATGAGGCTCCCTATTGTAGAAGCATAAGGGATCTTGCTCATATGTTCTATTTCCTCAGGTGTGCTAGGGCACATCTTCTTGTAAAGATGAATACCATGTCTGAAGGATATTAATCCCCTCTTAGAGTTTTCCATACTAAACCTCTTTAGTACTTTCTCTATGTATATCCTCTGTGAAAGTCCTAGCATCCTATTTGGTCCATCGCTATAGACCTTAATTCCTATTCAGTCTATCCCGATATACCTTAATCCCTATAGACCATACGAAAATCTTCATGATTAATAATTTCTAGTGGGTGGTGCGATCTCACCAACTGACTCATCACCTCACTTAACAGTTATTGGTGATGGGTTAGCCAATGAGTGAATAACTCTTGTTCAATGATTCTCTAATCATGGTGCACCCAAACTTGATCTCTAATTCATAAGTCTCACCATATCTGGAATATTGATCCACTCCTTAGTTAAGTCAGACCCACCATTTGCACAGACTGGATTCCTAATTGAGTCTCTCACCGTATCTAGAATATTGAGCCCAACTCATCCTCCAGCCCATAGCATCCAATGCCTAATAGACATGGTTGCATCTTTCTGGTGCAACTGAGCCACTGTATCCAGTCGAGAACAATCAACCTCGGGAAGGGTCCGCACATCTACAATGGTGGAAGACCTCAGACTTAATCTTTTCTTAGGAAGAATTGATTCAGGTCTCATTAAACTAGACTTGTCATAGTCATAACAATTATGACTAACCTAGTGGCATGGGTTAGCTCGGATTATTGACCACCTCAAATCAGAACTGAGTCAACAGATATGGCCAGGTAAGTGAGATCGATGGAAGGGATATGCCATTAACTCATACAAGAATGCATTCAGATCGAGTAGCTCCCAATTAAAAATCAGTCAGTCGTATGTGCCAAACTTACCTTAGACACCAAATTATTGAGTCAGAACCAAT
The DNA here is from genome assembly GCA_006176705.1 of Cocos nucifera. Lineage (NCBI taxonomy): Eukaryota > Viridiplantae > Streptophyta > Magnoliopsida > Arecales > Arecaceae > Cocos > Cocos nucifera. Next base: position 300,767 of record QRFJ01001200.1, read on the forward strand.
TGGGTTAGCCTACAATCCAGACTCTAACCTCTGAGCCTAATTAGGTCTTGCTTGATCGTGACTCGATCTTGACCCAGACTTAATCCTATTAGGCTGGTCAATTTAAGCATTGTTGATCCCATCTAACCAACTCTTGATTCGGTTTGATCAACCACTTAGACCTAATTAAGCTATCCAAGCCCGAATCCAATATTATGAATATGTCTTAGATCTAAAATTCTCAATTTTAGACCTAATTAATATTTCATAATCTTAATTCTTAATTAAGTAGGATTCATAAATAAAATATGCACAATAAATCCTAGGATTTCAGGATCTAGGATTTTGCAGAAAGTAAGTTTTGAATTTTTGATTAAGGATGAATGCGCAGCACCCCTACGTGTCATAAGAACACCCCATCGGATGGAAGGAGAGGGCCTTTAAATCCTTCTTCATTCTTATGATCGGAACGGCTAAGAGGAATGCCTTAATCAGGAACATGTAATACTACAAAATAGTTTTAGATCTATATCATATATCTCATATACAAATTAGATCTAATCATGGCATATTTTGCATACATCTCATGTATCGAATCATGCACGTTTTTAGATCTAAATTATCTCATAATAATCTAAAAAATTAGATTTAAATTGATCTTATCAAAATAAACTCTAATCTAGATAACTATGTAGAACTATTCTACAACTAGTCTAGACATGCATCAATCATATCTCATATGATGTTTAAAATTAAATAATTTTTATTTGCTATTTTTTAGATATTATTATAATAATTATAATATCAAAAAATAGTAAATAAATAGATCTAAAATATGATTTAATTAAATTAAATTATAAACATGCAAGACTATTCTATAGAACTATTCTATTTTAGAACTAGTCATGCATATTTTCTAATCTTAGATCCAAATCATTTAATTTTAATTTTTTTGATTTTAGATCTGATCACATCTCATGTGACATCTAAAATTACTTATTTTTTGATTAAAATAAATTTAAAATTAGATCTAAATACTTTAGAATCTTGGCTCTGATACAGTTGAAGGAAAAATCATAATTTCCTAGATCAGATTCGTTCAGATATGATCGGATCAAGAGATATATTTTAAAAACTTTTCTCTTTGATATAAATTAGATTTAAAATATTTTAGATCTAATTTTTATTATTCTAATAATTAAAATAAAATATAGATAAATTAAATTAGATTTAATTTACCTTGATGTAGGATAATTATATTACCCATTGATGATCTTGTAAGTAGCGGAAGGTTCTGGATCTAGCCACGTAAGTGCCTGGCCTCTACCATTATCCACTTAGGCTAGATCTGAAGATCCTCTTCTTTTCTATCACGTCTCCAAAATTTAGATCAGAATCTGATTTGGAGGATCTTCAAAATAGCTTTCGAAGATCAGCAGTTGTTCTTTGCAGCAGCGCAACCTTCTAGCTTTCTATCGCCTTCTCTCCCCTGGATTGCACCAACTGAGATCCCAAACTTCTTTGGGTGTGGAGAGGAGAGAGAGAAGATGAACTTGGCATGGAGGAGGAAGAGAGAGGCAGCCTTGGGGCATAGAGAATTGTTCTCTTTTCTTTGAGTTGGGCACAAGGTCTTATTTATAGACCATGCATGATCCAACTCCTCTTCATCCCAACCAATCATAATCCTTTGTGAAATCAGATCTAAATTTGATTGGTGGGAATAGAGTCCCCTGGATTCATCTTTAGATGGCGTCTAAGATCAGTCAAAGTTGGTTCTTAGGAGGAGTCTAATCAGAATCCAATAAGGAGATGGAGTCCCTGACCAACAGGGACTCATGGGCGCCTCAAACTTGGGCGCACGCCAACTTCTTACCAGTTTCTGGTAGGGGGACAAGCCCCACCAGCTCTCAAATAGGTGCATGACATGTGGACAGGAGTCATAGTGTCAATGGATAACATTTGACCAGTCAAAGGTCAACTTTTGACCAAAGTCAAAGGATGAGAAATGGCAGGTGACCAAAAATGATAGATATTGTCATACAAAATAAGACAACCCTTTTCTGACCCGGACAGACTCTAGTCAGACTATGTGAAGGACTCTGATCGAGCACAAACTCTTTTGACTCAGCCAGGACAGCTATTTATGATAGTAAAAGAAGAACGTTAGGTTCAATCGAGTGCTAGCATGATTTCTTTGAACCTAATTGAATCTCATTCAGATCAATTAAACTGGATTAGTTCAATTGATGATCACCAGATTCAAACCCTTGTTTGTATGATCCAGTTAGGTTCAGTTCTATGTGGTAATGGGATATGTCATGATCTCTATCATCAAAACTCTTTTCGATGGATCAGAACTCTTCTGATTCGAACAGCTAGAATGATCGATCATCTAAATCATTCTAATTGCTCCCAAAATCCACCAGTGACACCTAGCAGTATATGGTGGCAACCCATCAGAGCTGAATGCGAACCTCTTGGTGCAGCTACCTATGTGATTAAGTTCTTCTATCTTGAGCCCCGATCAGATTAGGGTTAAGGTGAACTCGTCAAACCCTAGTCTCTGTCATATGATGTAATCATTCGATTCAAGTCCGATGTGAAAACCTAAATAGAAACTCTTTCTATTATTTTACTCTGCCATGGCCATGGGCTTCTGGACTTGATTCTCATGATCATCATAGGGCTGCTCCTCTACCACCGAGGTAGATAGATTCTTCTTGATGCAATCCAGTTCCTACAATGAACATGCTATAGCCAACATACACCTCAGGGTTCCGTATGGCTAGGAGATCGAGTTATGGTGTAGTCAAACTATAACACTCTCAAGGTGAACTGTCGATGCACCTCAGGTCAAAGAACCAGATACACCACTACAGCATCGAGTCAGTCATTGATGAGAAGGTAGACTTCCTAATGACTACTCGAGGTGGTCACGCTAAGTGCCCTCATTCTCTAACGAGTACCTGTACTCTCGCTCCAGTGTCTCCACACTGTAGACTCAAGATTCATCTACTGAAGAGAAGCGATTGTACACCAACTTTCTAAATCAATCACCATCCTTGTGATGATCCTATGGTCAGGAGCATTTTATGAGTTAATAGTGATTATTCATGTCTTAAATTTTCAACTCTTGAAAATATGAATTATCATTACCATTAACTCAAAGGATGTATCACAGACACTAAATACACATATGTGATAGAAAATAATCCATTTTATTGATTATAGTTAAAATTACAATTTTGCTCCTAGAAGTGTATTACAAGTGTCAGCCAATTCTGGCTTCTAGGGCATATATATCTAACACTCAACTTCTGAGAGAATCGGCTCGATGGTGGTGAATAGAATTGGACAATGTTTTCTATTTGGGGTCTTAAGGCCTGGTCCAATAAGGTCTTAAGGGGGCTCACTCATGTATGGGTCAAAAATAGATCCATGAGATAAGAGCATGTGAGACGTATGTATGTAGGCTCGGTGAGTGCTTTCATTTATTGGATTAGCTAAAAAAGTTTTTGATCGATTCTAATATCTATGCATAAATACATAGGATGTATTAGGATTTCATTATGCATTGGTATACAAATCTTTTCTCTCTCAATCACTCTTCTCTCTTCTTTCTCTAGAGTTGCCACCCCAAGGGAGGGTGCCTCCCTCAAGCCCAAGGAGGGAGGCATCCCATCACATATCTAAATTGGTGGATCAATGATCTGCTGCCAAAGAGTACGTCATAGGTCTCTTCAGATCCATGCTAAAGATCAAGAGTTTCCACTACAATTGGTATCAGAGCGATACCAATTATCCCAACATTTGATATCAGAGTTTGATAGTACATGAAAAAGAAGGAGAAGTCATGCAGAAAGAAATCAGAAATCTACACACCTATTCCGTGGTATGTCTCAAATCTACCATTGTTATTGCTGTCGAGAGCAGCTAGTTGAAGGTGGAGGCTAAGAAGATTAACGAGAAGGATTTTTCCTCGGGTGGAAGGTTTGGGTGCATGATTTTTTGACTAGTCTTGATTGGAGAGATCAGCGTGTACGATGGGTGATAGGATTCTCTAGGAAGATGGATAGTGTGGGGCTATTTGGTGGATGAAGTGTGATTTTCCAAAGGATAATGATCGAGGGGAGGCTGAACAAGTGGCTATATGTCCTTCGATTGGAGGAAGATAGGAAGTAGATGGGGATTCATTCAGTGGCTCGACCAAAGCATGGATTTGCGAAGCCTTGGAGATGATGGAGATGGATGATCCATGAATGTCCAATAGGTTAGGACTGGATGGCTGTAGAGCGACGCATAGATGAGATAGGGAGTGCTGGAGTGCTACAGTAGTAGTTTTTTTGGAGGCATAGGGGCTGAGAGAGGCTTGGTGGTGTAGTAGTCGAGGGATGTATCTCAGCAAAGAGTGATAGGGGCATCTCAAGGAGACAAAAAATAGGTCTCAGGGAGAGCCAGGGGGTCTTAAGGAGTGTCAGGGGCATCTAGTAGGTAGGAGTATCATGCATCAGGTATCTTCTGTGGGGGCACCATGGAGAGTCGCAGTTCAGGTGGAGGATATTCCTCCAAGTGCAACTGAAGCGATGGTTGGTGCTAGGACAGAAGAGGAGAAGTTCTAAGATGAAATTTCCTAGGGTTCAATCACTGCAAGTGAACAGTCAGATGAGATCTTTGTGGTCTTGGGGGTGCCCATGGTGTGTAGTATATCTGAGATAGTTTTGGACAGGTCTATGAAGTGTGGAGGATCTGTAGTGGCAGCGATGGTGTCCGAGGCATAGCGGCAGGCTCAGCAGTACAGCATTGAGTGGTTGTCCTCGGGGGACTCGGATATAGAGTTGGCTTCTGCGGCATCAGGAGGAATTTGGTTTCAGGTGAAGCACCGGATAGAGGTGGCTTCACTGTTGAAGAGAGATGTGACACAAGTTCAGAGTGGAGAAGTGCAGGAGGACCAATATCCTAGCACCAATGCCGGAGATGCATGGTTCCAGGTGAAGCAGTACATGTAGGAGGACTGGCAAAGTTTTAAGGAGATCGTGTTAGGTATGCACCAGATGCCGGCATAGGATTGCTACAAATTCTTTAGGAAAGTCCAGGACAGTTGATGTGGCTGCCAAGCAGAAGGGTGCTTACAACTCCAAGGGTGGTGCATAGGTGCAAGCTAAAGTTTTCAGAAGTGGAGATGATTATCCCAAAGGCCTTAAGGGAGCTCAGCAGCTGAACAAGAATGGTGGTGGCAAGGTGTGCACAAGTAGCTATCAGGGCATGCATCGATAGTTTGTTCATGCAGGAAAATATTGTCAGGTGTACCAAGGCTTAGGCGCACTAAGATAAAGATTATAGGATTTGATGTATAAATACATAGGATGTATTAGGATTTCATTATGCATTGAAATATGGATCTTTTCTCCCATAATTTCTCTTCTCTCTTCTCTCTCTAGAGTTGCCACCCAAAAGGGTGGTGCCTCCCTCAAGCCTAAGGAGGTTGGTGCCCAATCACATATCTAGATTGGTGGATTGGTGATCTGCTGCCAAAGAGAACGTCACAGGTCTCTTTAGATCCATACTAAAGATCAGGGGTTTCCACTGCAATTGGTATCAAAGTGATACCAATTATCCCAATAACATCTACACTGAATGTGACCAACTCCAAAGCTTTTCTACTGTCAAGAATTGCTCTGATGGAATATGCACATTAGTGTCCCTCCGACCTGAGATCATCATGGTGTCTTTCAAGCAACTCACTATGCTTTGGTACTAGACTACCTAAATTTCTAATTCAGTGATGGAAGATTTTTGGGTACAGTGAAGTACTTGAAGAGTCGGTGCATCAGTCAAGATAGGATTGACCACTCCTAGATATAGGAGCTATGTTCGATAGTGTTTCAATTTAGCAAAGCCTTGGCTAGAGTAGTCCTAATGAGGGATCATAGGACTAATTGCTTTGAGACACGATTTAGATATATCTTCTAGGATTGAGAGTTAAATCCTAAGTCATCCTATGCATAGAGGTCAAAGAGATGAATTATGCGGTAACCATATTCATGTAGGTTCTGAATATTGTGATTGCATTATTTGGCCTATCTGAATATCGGGTACCATTGCTAGTGGTCACTTCGATTAGTATAGAAAATTGGTTCCTATGCTACTAGCTTGGGTTCAAACCTGTGAGGTCACACACACTAAAGGTTCCTACTAGATCTAGTGGATGATCAAGAAAAGTTTAATTAGTGATTTGATCACTAATTAACTCAATTTGATTGAGTGATTATTTTTAAATCAAGATCAATTAAATTGGATTCATTTGGATTTGACCCAATTAGATTATCAGATGATCTAACCTTCAAGGAGATTTTATCCCTAATTTGATCAGATATTTGGCTAGATTAATTATTGATTTGATTAGGATTTAACTAAGCCTAATTAAGCCTAAATAAGTTGGGTTTAATTTGGTCTAATTGGGCCTAACCAATTTGGATTGGATTGGTTCGATTGGAGGACAAACAATGAAACTAGTTTGACTAGTCTTCCCATGTGCCACATTATCCTTTGACTTGCACCATCCATTCTTCACAAGAAAGATGTGATGGAGTGTGTCAAATGACAGTTAAAAAATTGAATCAAATCAAATGAATCAGCTCTCCTTTAAAAGCTTATCATTTGAAATTTCTTTCTTTACAAAAAATTAGTTTAACTCAAATATCAAAGTCTCTCCCTCTTTTTGAATGAATATGATTCTTTGAAAAGATTTTCAAGTATGTACTTTTAAGCTTTAAGAGGATTAGATCTTTTCAAAGATTTGAATAGTCGAATCAAGCACAACATTTAATTCATTATTCATTCTTTCTTTTTTTTAAATAAATTTCAGTCAATTAAGCTCGAAAAAGATATATATCAGAAATGTATCGAGCAAAATAAAGATAGTATCAGAGCAAAAATGATTTAACAAAGATTTTTAAAGATACATTAAAAAAATTATATTATATTTATATTTTAAAATGAGTTTCAAAATTAGAAGTATGTATCAAAATTAATTTTTTGGAGTGAGAATATATTTTAAATTAGTTTTAACTCTAATTAGTTATCAAAAATAATTTGACAATCAAATCAATTAAATTTAAACTGAATAATCTCATGAATGCTTAAGTTAAAAGGATCATAGAACAATCAAAGTTCATTATCCTTAACTCAAATTAATTAGAATGTTCAGTCAAAGCTAACTAGATAATATTTAATAAGTAAACATCTTTTCCCTTATTTTTTAAGAGTAAATACTAGAAAATTCATTACATAATATTTTCTCTCCCTCTTTTCCATAATTTTTGTTGAATAAATTTAACTTTTAGCTTTTCTTCCCCATTTTGAAAGAACATAATAAATTTAGAATGAATATCTTTTTCTATTTTTTTTAAATTCTATTTATGAACAACATTAATTAAAAACACATCTCCCCCTTTTTGAATAATATAAATGTATTAAACAAAATTATTTTGAACTTCAATGATTCAAGAGAGATGGAATATTTCAAAGATTAAAGATTTTAAATAGATTATTCAAAGAAAATTATAAGATATATTTAGTTTTTCAGGGATCATCTCTTCTTTTCTTTTATTATTATATATATATTTTAAGATCAATAAAATATAAGATAAATGTCAAGCTATCTGATATCAATTGATTAAAATCTAAAGTCTTCTTTGAATATTTGATTTTAATAGCTTCTTTGAAATATTTTGCTTGACATCAATATCAAAAGACTTAAAAAGAGTATTTTTCTTAAATTTATTTTTCAAAATTAATCAATCTGAACAAGACATGAATTTTCATTAATAATCCTCTTTTAAAATCATAAATAATTTTTTGATACTAATTAATTTTAAAAAAATAATAATATGATCAAAATGTGTAAAATATAAATAGTTGCTTAAAATGAATCAAATGATCAAAATCATTAGAATGCTTAAATAAATTGATGGGACAAATAAAGTATAATTATTTATCCATGATTTTTTTTATTAAGCTCAAAAATAATTTTTCTTCTTATAGTCAAGAAAAAAATAAGAAGGATGATTAATTTTTAACTTAAAGTAATGAAATTAAGTCTCAAGGATTGATCCAAAAATATTAGTAGAGGATAAGTTGGGATCAAAAGAAGAATATTTAAGCAAAAAAATCTAGAATTTCTAATTTCCTCTTAATTTCATAAAATTTATCTTCACTTAAGGCCTTAGTAAAAATATCAAACAATTGATTTTTAGTACAAACATAATCAAGAATTATATCATTATTTTGAACATGCTCTCTTATAAAATGATGTCTTATTATAATATATTTTGACCTAGAGTGTTGGATTGAATTCTTAGTTAGATTTATGGCACTAGTATTATCACATTTTATGAAAGTTTTATTTAATTTGATGCCAAAATCCTCAAGTTATTGCTTAATCCATAAGATTTGTGTACAGCAACTTTCAGCTGCAATGTATTCGATCTCAATCGTAGACAATGCTACCGAATTTTACTTCTTGCTAAATCAAGAGATTAAGTTAACTCCTAGAAATTAGCAAGTTCCATGAGTGCTTTTTCTGTCTAATTTACATCTAACAAAGTCTGCATCTGAATATCCAGTTAAATCGATTGATGAATTCTTAAAGTACCATAAACCTATGGATTGAGTTCCTTTTAGGTATTTAAGTATTCTTTTTATAGAATTTAAATATGATTCTTTTGAATTAGATTGAAATCATGCACATAAACAAACACTAAACATGATATCTAGTCTACTAGTAGTTAAATACAATAAAGAACTAATCATGCCTCTATAAAATTTTTGATCAACACTTTTACCTCCTTCATCCTTGTCAAGCTTACATGATGGACTCATGGGGTTACCAATTGCTTTGGAGCTCTCCATCCTAAATCTCTTGAGTAGTTCTATTGTGTACTTGCTTTAAGTGATGGAGATTTCTTCTTTTGTTTGTTTGATTTGAAGTCCGAGGAAGAATGTTAGTTCATCCATCATGCTCATCTCGAACTCTCCCTACATGAGCTTAGCAAAATCTTGACATAATATTTCATTAGTAGATCAAAATATAATGTCATCAACATATATTTGTATTACTAAGATGTCATCATGATATCTTTTAATAAAAAGGATTGTATCTACATTTTTTCTTAAAAATCCATTATTAAGCAAGAATTTACTTAGTCTTTCATACCAAGCCCTAGGTACTTGTTTTAAACCATATAATGCTTTGTTTAATCTAAAAACATAATTTGGAAAAGCATGATTTTCAAAACTAGGAGATTGTTCTACATAAAATTCTTCAGCAATATATCCATTTAGAAAATCATTTTTAACATCCATTTGAAATAGCTTGAAATTCATAAAGCATGCATAAGCGAGTACAAGTCTAATTACTTCTAATCTTGCAACATGTGCAAAGGTTTCATCAAAATCAATTCCCTCTTCTTGATTATAACCCTTTGCAACTAATCTTGCTTTATTCCTAATTACCTTTTCACTTTCATCCAATTTATTTCTATATAACCATTTTATACCAATTATTGAATAATTTTTAGATCTTGATACTAAGGTCCATACATTATTTCTTTCGAATTGATTAAGTTTCTCTTGCATTGCATTTATCCAATTATAATCTTTTTCGACTTCACCAATTATTTTGGATTCAAAATGAGAAACAAATGTAAAATAATTGTATGCATCTCTAAGTGAATAACGAGTTCTTACATCATGTGTAGGATGACCAATAATTAGTTATTTGGGATGATTGTGAACATACCTCCATTCTTTTGGAAGATCATTTTTACCTTGAGGTTGTTCTTATTGTCCTTCACCCTCAATTTCTTGCTTGTCTTCATGATTCTCTTCATTTTGAATTGTTAAATCCTTTAGGATGATCTCCTTCAATTCTTCTATAAGGGGATCTGCATCATCAATACCCTCACTCTTCCTTGATGGAAGATCATTAGTCTCATAGAAAACAACATGTATTGACTCCTCTACTACTAAGGTTCTTTTGTTAAAAACTCTAAAAGCATTACTAGAAGAGGAGTAACCAAGAAAAAAAGCTTCATCAGATTTTGCATCAAATTTATTTAGTTTTTCATCACCATTGTTCAAAACAAAACATCGACAACCAAAAATATGAAAATATGAAATGTTAGGTTTTCTTCCTTTCCAAAGCTCATAAGATGTTTTCTTTAAAATTGGTCTGATTAGGACACGATTTAAGATATAACATGCTGTGTTAATTGCTTTTGCCCAAAAGTATCTTGGAAGGTTGTTTTCACATAGCATAGTATGAGTTATTTCTTCTAGAGTTCTATTTTTTCTTTCTACTATATTTTGTTGGAGTGTCCTAGGTGCTGAAAAATTATGGTTATTTTTTTTTTCATCATAAATTTTTTTAAAGTCTTGATTTTCAAATTCAGTTCCATGATCATTTCAAATGCTTTGAATTAAAAATCCTTTTTCATTTGTAACTTTTAGGTAAAACATTGTGAAAACATAAAAAATTTTATCCTTATGTGCCAAAAAGAAAATCCATGTAAAACATGAGTAGTCATCGATAATTACAAAATCATAACGTTTTCCATCTAAGCTTGCTATTCTTATAGGACCAAACAAATCCATGTGCAAAAGTTTCAATGGCCTAGAAGTTGAAACAATGTTCTTAGATTTGAATTAAACTCTTATTTGTTTACCTAGTTAGCATGCATTATAAATTTTATCTTTTTAAAGTTCAATTTTAGAAAATCGATAACTAATTCCTTTTTGATAACCTTTGAAAGTGAATACATACTAATGTGTGCAAGCCTACGATGCCAAAGCCAACTAGTCTCATTAATTTTGGCATTCATAGCTACTAGACATTGCATGTTTATCATAGAAAGATCATTCAAATCTATCATATAAACATTACTATGCCTATGACCAACTAACTTAATGCCATCATCATTGGGACTAGTTATAATGCACAATGAAGATTCAAAAATAACTTTATAACTCTTGTCACAAAGTTGACTAATACTTAAGAGATTATGTTTTAAACCATCAACTAATAAAACATTTTTAATATACTTGGAGGGAGTGATACCGATATTACTTGTACCAAAGATCTTTCCTTTGCCATTATCTCCAAATGTAACCATCCCTCTATTTTTAGCATCAAGCATGATGAATTAGGACTCATTACCAGTCATGTGTCTTGAGCATCCGCTGTTAAGTTACCATCTTCGATTTTCTTCTTTGGATGCAAGACACACCTACATGTAAAATCAAGTTCTTACTCTAGATACTCAAATTTTCTTGGGTTCTTTAAGATTAGTCACAATAGTTCCTTTTGAAATCCATATTTTCTTAACATTTAAATTGTTAGAGAAGCATGTATAAGATTTATGTCTGAGTTTATCAAATTTAAAGCAAGTAACATTTAAAAATTTGTTGCTTTATGATTTCATAAAAATATTTTTTAAAAATTTTTGTTTTCTTTGGGGGTTATAGCCTAGACCGGCCTTATCATAAAAGACCTTTTTATTGACATCTACAACGTTCTAGGCATCACCTAGCTCTGATGCCAAATTATAGATCCATGATATCGCTCGAACATCAATCATCCTTGACATCATAAGCACTGATATCATGTTGCGAAAGCTCCTGATCTTTAGCACGGACTTGAAGAAATCTGTGATGTTCTCTATGGGCAGCACACCACCGATCTTCCACTTGGATCTATGATGGGGCGACTCCCTCCTTGGGCTTAAGGGAGATGGCCCCCTTCTCTAGGGCTTCTTCAAGAACCCTAAGGTGGCAACTCTAGAGAGAAGAGAAGAATAGAGTTGAGGAAGAAAAGGTCTGTACTACACAACTTTCACAGCCTTTATGAAAATACAATCTATGTATTTATACATAGCCATTAGGCCCAACCAAAAAACTCTCCGGCTAATCCAATACATGAAAGTACTCATTGAGCCCATGCACACCCATGTCTCCTATGCTCTCATCCTTTGGATTTAGATCCGACCCATATATGAATTAGCCCTTTTAAGACCTCTCAAACCAGAACTTAAGACCCCTAGGATCATCCAGACCCTAGCCCAAAACAGACCCTCGCATAACTTTGCCTGCACACTGAGCTAGCTCAGTGCCTTGCGTAACTTTGCCCACACATTGAGCCCGCTCAGTCTCAACACTGAGCTAGCCCAGTTCTGTACCATGCCAGCAGTCCCGAATGTGCAGCTCTCTATTTTGCCTGTGCTCTGAGACTTAGCCGACCCAGTTTTGGACTGAGCCATCTAACCTACAAAAAATCTTCTTTCTATAGTCTTGATTCTCTGACTTTGGTTTCTTGCCTCACCTTATATTCCAGATCTTCGAAGCAGCAACTAAGCCCTTGAAATCTCCGAAGCCAACCTCCTGACTCCTCCCGTGGCCTCCCAAGGCTTGGGAGCACTATAAATCCTCACAATCTCCACCTTGGTGCCCCAAGCCTTGGCAAACCCCTTGGCAATGACCTCCTACATGATTCCATTATCTTTGTGCACTCGACAGTCCCTGTGCAAGCATTGCCTCTATCAATCTTCTTCGACTGTTGTGCACCCTTGAGGCCTTCAGGATGACTACCTCTACCACTGAAGACCTGTGCTTGATTCTTGGCACCATCCTTGAATTGTAGGATCCCTTCTGCTTAGCAGCTGCATCACTTTTCCTGAACTTTCTTAGAGAACCCACAGTGTTCCCGTACTAGCACTCGCTATAAGCCTTGACATGGTCTCCTCAAAAATATGCCTATCCTCCTGGACATGCTGCTCCATCCGAAACTATGCATCTTCGATGCTGGTGCTACAATATCGATCCTCCCACACCCCTCTATTCTGAACTCATGTCAAATTCCTCTCCAATTATGAAGCCACCTCTTTGGAGCTGCAGCTATATCCATAGTCCACCTGATGCCATAGAAGCCGAATCTGTCATCAAGTCCCTCGAGGCCAACCACTCAATGCTGCACTGTTGAGCCTACTGCTGTACCTCGAACACCATCGCAGCCCCTTTGAACCCTCCACGGACCCCTTCGAAGCTCTTTTGGATACCTTTGCAACCCATGGGCACCTCCGAAACTCATGAGATCATCTAACTCTTCTGAAACCAGTGACTAAATCCTAGGAAATTCCATCCTAGACCTTCTCTTCTGTCCCTATACTAGCCATCGCTTCAGTTGCATCTAGAGAACCATCCTCCATCTGAATCGTGACTCTCCCTGGTGCCCCTGCAGAAGAAACCTGATCCATAATACTCTTAACTACCTGAGACCTCCTGACACTCCCTGAGACCTCTTGGCTCTCTGTGAGACTTGCACCCTATCTCTCTAAGAGACCACTGATACTCTCTGCTGAGATACACTCCTCGACTGCTACACCACTGAGCCTCTTTTAGCCCCGTGCCTCCAGAAAAGCGCTCCTGCAGCACTCCAATGCTTCCTGACTCATCTCTGTGCTGCTCTACAGCTGCCTAGCTCTAATCTACTGGACCTCTATGGATCATCTATCTCCATCACTCCCAAGGCTTCGTAAATCCATGCTTTAGTTGAACCATTGAATACATCTCCAACAACTTTTCAGCATTCCAGACACTAAAGGACATATAGTCGCTTCTTCAATCTTCCTTCGACCATTACCCCTTAGAAAATATCTCTTCAATAGCCTTACACTGCCTATCTTTTTAGAGAATCCTGATACTCTCTGCTGAGATACCTCCCTTGATTGCTGCATCTCCAAGCCTCTCTCAGCCCTGCATCTCCAAGAAAATGCTACTATAGTACTCCAGCGCTCCCTACCTATCATATAACCATCATGCACCCTAGCTTTTCCACCAAGATCGATCAGCAAATCATGCACCAAATCCTTCCATCTTGAGAAAATCCCTTCCCATTAATCCTCTCAACCTCCACCTTCAATGTGTTTCTTTCGGTTGGTCAAACCACAGCAATAACAAGATAGATTTGAGACATACCATGGAATCCTTGTGCAGATTTCTAATTCCATCTTGTATGACTTCTCCTTCCCTTTCTTGCACCATCAAGCTCTGAAATATGGCTTTGATACCATATTAACATCCACAACATTCTAGGCATCACCTAGCTCTGATGCCAAATTATAGACCCATGATATCGCTCAAACGCCAATCATCCTTGACATCACAAGCACCGATATCACGTTACGGAAGCTCCTGATCTTTAGCACGGATTTGAAGGAACCTATGACATTCTCTATGGGTAGCACACCATTGATCCTCCACCTGGATCTATGATGGAATGCCTCTCTCTTTGAGCTTGAGGAAGATGCCCCCCTTCTCTAGGGCTTCTTCAAGAACCGTAGGGTGGCACCTTTAAAGAGAAGAGAAGAGAGTTGAGGGAGAAAAGGTCTATATTCCACAGCTTTCACAGCCTTTGTGAAACCTTAATACAACCTATGTATTTATACATAGCAATTAGGCCCGATCAAAAAACTCTTCGACTAACCCAATACAAGAAAGCACTCACCGAGCCCATATACACCCATGTCTCCCATGCTCTCATCCTTCGGATCTAGACCCGACCCATACATGAATTAGTCTTCTTAAAACCTCTCAAACTAGGCCTTAAGACTCCTAGGATCATCCCAGACCCTAGCCCAAAATAGATCCTTGCATAACTTTGCTCGTGCACTGAGCCGGCTCAGTCTCAGCACTGAGCTAGCTAAGTTCTACTGGATCAGCTCAGTCTGAAACTGAGCCAATCCAATCTTGTGTCATGCCAGCAGTTTCGAATGTGCAGCTCTCTATTTTGCCTATGCTCTGAGACTTAGCCAATCCAAGTTTGGACTGAGCCAGCTAACCTATAGAAAATCTTCTTTCTGTAGTCTAAATTTTTCGACTTTGGTTTCTTGCTTCACCTTGTATCCCAGGTCTCTAAAGCACCAACCAAGCCCCTGGAATTTTTGGAGCTAACCCCATGACTCCTCCCATGGCCTCCCAAGGCTTGGGAGCACCATAAATCCTCACACTTTTGATTTTCAAGAATCATATGAAGTTTATTTGAACTGAAAGTAAATTTTTCAATTATCAATTTTAAATTGTTGATTTCATTTTTTAAATTTAGATTCTCTTGAGTTAAGACTAGTTTTTCACTTAGGATAGTTTCATTTTCTTTTAGCAAGACTTGATTTTTTAATTTTAATTTTTTACTTTTAGTTCCTAACTTCTTTAATCATCTACTAAATCATAGAAGGCGTCTTGAAGTTCTTCGAATGTAAATTCATTTGAGATTTCAGTATTTACCTCATTCTTATGTGTCATAAGGCACAGGTTGGCTTATTCATGAACTTTTTCCTCTTTCGAGTTTGAGTCATCACTATCACCTCATATTGCCACCATAGCTTTTTTCTTATATTTTTGGAAAATCTTTTTAAGTTGAGGACATTCAAACCTAAAGTACCCCAACTTCTTACATTCATAGCAAATAAGGGGTAGCTTTCTATCCTTTTCCTTGCTATGATCCCCTTTGGTAGGTAACCTCTTCCTCATCCCTTGTTTTTTCTTCAAAAATCTCTTGAACTTTCTTGTGATGAGGGCTATTTCTTCAGCTTGTTCTTCATCTTCTATTTCAACAAATTTCTCATCTTATTGAGTGTAGTTTAAGGACAATATCTTCTTTCACTAAGCTTATTTCGTTCAACCTCTAATATCTAGTCCTTCTCACATCATCATCAGAAAACTTTTCTTCATCCTTATTGAGAGTGATGGATTTAATGGTACTAATATATTCTTCTTTTCTCTTTTAGTATTCTTCTATCAATCGAAATGGTGTTAATCTTCTATGCTATCTCATGAGCTCATCACTTTATATGATGCGTGTGATAAGCTCCTGACTATAGAGTAAAATAATCAAGTCTTTGGTTCTCTGATTCCGCATGTAAACACTTGTGATCCTCTCAATATGTCATTGCCAAAAGAATCTAAGAGATCTATCCTCATAAGTCACTGTATAGAATAAGACTTGCCAGAGACTTTAATAGAGGAGAACTATTTCCATAAAAGAGTATATCCATAAAAATCATAGTTTAAACATCTCTACAGTTATTTTGTCACCCTCATCATCGCAATCCATTTGAAAAGTTTGGCTACTATTGTTGCCACATAGATGTAATCTTTTTGTGACTCCATTAAACATAATAAATGTGCCTTCATTTAGTGTAAAAAGATCTATACCCCTAAACACAAATTATTCTCTTAGTGCCAAGCAAGAAGATGTTCATTGTGCAAATACAATTAAATCATTATGCGATCTCAAAAGTCAAAACATTAGATAGAAAAAATCCACCATTAAGTAGAGCGTTTCTTGTGCATTGAGGTGCAACGCCTCTAATTTTCCTTAAGCGAACTCTCATCCCTATTTCATTACACTTTTTTGAATTTGATTTGATATCGCGAACTCACAGCACATAACATTATAATTTCGAGATTTATGTGTGTCCACATTGTAACTAATCCGTTGTATCGAAGCATATGCTACTTATATCATAATACATCTGTATGAAATTTACGATACAGCTTTTCAAATATGTTGTATCCTTGTAAGAGAGTGTATTGTGACGCTCGCCTCGGCTTTCACGAAAAGATTTAGCTAACTCTGCAAGGTTTGTTCAAAGTAGTCCTTTGAGCGGACACAGTATGAATGCGTCAAATCAAAGTAGGGCTTAGGCAGCGAACCAGTCGGCCTTTCTATTATATCTACTATCTGTGGTGTCTGCGACAGCTATGCCCTACCAATGAGAGAGGGGGGATGGTGTACCCATCCTCGAGTGGTATGATTAAAGACTTCTCTAGAGAGGGCTAATTTGCAACAAGTATTATCAAGTACTCTTCACACCTCGTATTGTATATGCAAAAGATTGGATGTCCGTCGTTTGAGAAGAAATAAAAAGTGAAAAAG
The DNA here is from genome assembly GCA_006176705.1 of Cocos nucifera. Taxonomy (NCBI): domain Eukaryota; kingdom Viridiplantae; phylum Streptophyta; class Magnoliopsida; order Arecales; family Arecaceae; genus Cocos; species Cocos nucifera. The sequence continues at coordinate 317,733 of QRFJ01001200.1, forward strand.
TATAAGTAGAAGAGAACTCTATAGAAATTAACACACGTTGGAAGAGCGAACTTAAAGTGTGATATTATGAAAAACATAGTCAAAGCTACTATGGCATAAGAACAAAGCTCTAGAATATTTATAGTGTCTCTCTCCAGTACCTTCTACCTATGCACCTGAACATCCATATACTCCCAAAAACTGTGCTGTGCCACTAATTACAATTTCAACTTTTGTAGAGAATGTAGAACACCACAATACTGATATTTGAAAAAGAGAGATATATATCCAAGATTTGAGTGAGCCGATGAGCTAACAATAGCATGACCTCCACCATCCTTTAGCTCTGTTGAGCTTATCCCCTATGAAAACGCCTAGCACTTATCTCTCTTATCAGTACAAATGCCAAGCCTAACTACTAGATCCAAATAAGTGCAGGTTAGTCTCCATAACCGTTCTCTGGTATGCTTTAAGGACTCCATACAAAAATACTATGAAATCATAACAATTAAACTCACACCAGCAGATGGTATATAAGACAAATATTTTAAATTGATCATATGCAATAAATCACAAGTAATGAGCTAACCTTCGCTTTTCGCTCCGACGAACAATTAAATATATCTTCCATAGCAACTGTCCTTACAAATAGTTGGAGGCAAGAATTCTTCTATCTCTTCCTCTCACAGGTTGTTGGAGCCATCTCATGATGAGCAAATCTTGAGAGGTTAGTAAATTAAAGGATATCGAAAGCGGTCTTTTCATTGGCAAAAATGAAAATACTTTTGCATTAGAGAGTTTGATAGGAGCTGCTATACCTGCGAGCCGAATATCTTAAGTGTGTTGTTTGTTCTCCTAAATCTCTAACTTAGTCTTTTAAATTCTCTGTGACGAATAAGGAGTGGAAGGACCAGTACGTAAGTCTTGGGCACAAAGTATTAGTGTCCGAGAAGGGGAGATTAACTTGAGAAGAATACCATTATTATAAAATCTGAAGATCAATTATATAAGAAGAAAATCCCAAAAGATACCTAGTCACCTAAATAGCAGAAAATGGTAATAATGAGTTGATAAGGGGTTGACTAAATGAGTGTCCGATCAATCACTGGCATAGGGTCAGCCTCGGAGTGTTTGATCTTCTGAGTATAGATCAATTATCAAGAAATAGTGTCTGTTCTAATCTTTTAGCTAGAATAGAAAGTCAGTGCTGTGGCTAGTGATGACGACAGCACTCACCCTAAGAACAGTGCCCGTTATCAGTATTGCGGAGATCGACTTATGGAGTATCTGATACCTTCTACTCTTTTCAAATGATGTGCTCCTTATCTTCTATAATATAAATGCATCTCACACTAAAAATTTATGGAACTTATCTACCATAAATTAAGGTATTGAAATTTTTCTAATCTAACATAAGACTTTGTCGTCTGTCTAACGCCAGATCTAGAGAACTATAAGAAATCCATACTTTTTAAGTTGTTGTCTCTCATGAATAGAACTAATTCATATTTTACAAGGTGTTCTTGATTAATTCCCCAAGCACAAAATTCTTAATTAAGTTATATATCTTAAATGCTCCTTGCAATCATCTAAATACTCCCACATTACTATGAAGCAATCAGACACAGGTGCAATGACTTCTGAATCGGAACTTTGAAGTTGCGCCATAATGTGCTATCGTCAACCTATAAATGAGGTCTCCTGGAACTGTGAATACGTGCTGTCCGTTTCTGACTTCTTCTGATCTCCCATAACAACTGGACTTTAGTAGGTGAGCCACTATTAATGGTCGTGTAGCATCCTATAATAGGTACTGTGTCAAGAGTTGGTACTGCACACTCAATATTGACTAGCCCAAAAGCTATAACTGGGCATCCAGCATAATGTTATTCCATTTATCCGATCCAACTTTCATAGAGACCTGGCATTCTAACCTTGAAATCTGCGTTCACGCACTCGATCGCTGAAGGTAATATGATGGTGCGGTATTAAAGTAAGTGAACATAAAGTTCTTAATCATCACTCAGTTCTATCCCATTTCAAATACCGAATCACAATTTCTGTACGAGTTTCGTGTCGAGGTAACCTATATCAGTGTTATCAATATTGGTTGACCTTCTGGTCAACAAGCTGTAAAGGTCCCGATCTATGAAATTCGTGGCTAATGATTGGTTGTTATGTGCCATAATTTTTATTTAAGAGCATGTGTGGAGTTCAGATAAGCTCTCTATATATAATAGATCTCGTCAATCTAACTTTCTAAGCCAACTATAATCCAGGGTTTTATTCTTGTTTAAAACAAAATTAAGGTCTTAATATTTTTGAATGCCCTATCACTTCTTGTAGAGATGTACTAGAAATATGCTTCTACCAAGATTCTGAAGGTTATATTTGATTGGCCCAGAGTAGATGTGTATGTCAACAATCTCCCGACCATATGCGTGGAGTCATCGCGACTCATTTATCATAATACAAATGATAGTAGTTAGGATGGATGCGTTAGGGCCGTTATGGATGAAGAGTGAAATTGCTTATTCGAAAATGAGTTTTTCCTATAATCTATGGTTTTATCATTGGATCACCGCGAACGACTTAATACTACATCTAATTATCGAGTAGAGGGCTCATCGCGAGTGTCTAGTAACGTATTTTGCTCACACTCTTCTATAGTCTAAGCCAACACCCACATCACTTATGTCCACGGAATAGAACTTAAGATGTTACTGATTTAGAATCCCTACACTATTAATTCAAAGAGTAATGAAAGTCCAGAGCACGACGAGTTTCTTCTTATCCCATATGCGATGAGTGCCATTATGTCCATTCCTAAATTAATATGATACATGTTTCTGATGTGTCTTTACGCGCATGCTATTAGACAGAACTATGCTTATTATTCAATCTCTGATATTAAATCATATCTCCGTATAAATGAGTGCCCACAATCTACATATTGTGAGAAGCCTTAACGAATCGACGTGAGATTCTAGTATTGTCATAATAGGAAGATATTATGTTAGTCTCTATCAGGATCTTCAAGTCTAGTATCAAACATTATGCACTTAACACTTTAGTGCGATGAGTTGTGAGTATGCTCTAATAGGAATTTATTAGCATCTAAAACTAGAACTTAGATAACAACTCAGGGTGATTATGAGTAATATTGAGAACGTATGAGGAAATTATTCCATGCTAACTCGCCTAGTGACACGATATCTTCATGGATTTGTCGATGTAAGCTATTTAATATAGGATATACCATTGGGTCATACCTACCATACTACCATGAACACAACATATCGTGTCTTATCTGATTAGATATCCTATATTTGGATTATTCTACATATTTACATCAGCCTCAAATCACAAGAGCTGCGCATTTAGATCTTAACTGATATTCCTTGTTAACGTACTCGTGAGTGATAATGCATATATTCTATCTCCTTTATCTCTATAATCTTAATTTTTATATAGTAGTAGTCTGACATTAGCACTCTCTGATCCATCTATAACACTTTGATTTTTAGATTTGACTCAATCCATCTCAGCATTCTAATTGATTGTGCTATCCACATTACCAAACGGCCATGTTGTGGAGTGATATCACTATCTTATAGATTTTACAAGAGATATCATGAGATGTGTGTATATCTATATTGTAATTCATTAATATCTCTATTTTAATTCTAATTAAGTAAAGGCAGTTCATAAGATATAAATATCATGCATAATATAATAAATTTCTATGGTTTAAGAATAATTAGAATTTTACAGAAAAAGTAAGTTTTTTCATGTATTGATTTTATGATATGACAAACAGTAGGGTTCTATTACGATAGTTATATTGACCCTTTAGAAGCATGAATTGGACGAACACTTGGTATAGTGACACTTTTCTATGGCAAAATTATTAAATTTGTTAACTAAAATCATGTATAGAATGGAGTTGTTATAATCTATCACAGTATAAAATTGTATTTCATGTGTTGCGTGTGATACAGTCGCTTGTAAGTATAGGTATATGGAGTAATTCATACGTCATAGAGCTCTTGAAAATTTAAGACATGATATTCAATCGATTATTGATAGCCATCATTACAAATGACCTCCAACATTATCCATAGGTTTGATCAGGTCACCGAGAGATTAGATGAGTTGGATCTATTGTGTGAAGATTTATCGTGGTGTAAGGTTTAAGTGTGATACATATGCTCTCCTAATATGAATAGGATGAACTTAGAGTCTATGATGTGGATATGTATCTCTAAGTCAGATGAGGACTCTGAAAGCTTATGTGGCCAGACTTACTCGTTGTCATGATAACTAATGGGCTACTGACGTGATCAGCCTATGTCAGTCATTGTTGCACATGGTAACATATTCCACCACTTATCGCAGTTTCATATTCCAAACTTGTATAACTCACATTTGGTATTGGTGAATTTGCAGTATCCCCCTTCTTCTTTGTGTACCTACCGTTCAATATTATGCTACACGGTGCAAAATCAGTATCACCGTTAGTGGCGAGATCGATTAATAAATGTTTTGAGCGGCACTCTAAGTGAACTATTTGTCGAATGTCGCTATGCCATGACTGTAATCCCTAGGTGTCACCTGTTGGCTATGAGCGATGTTTATTCCCTGGATTGTAGTGAACTGGAATTGCTCAGTCTTAGAATAATTTAATGTATAGTGAACCCTCAAGATGTGTTGTAGTAAGGAAGGCGCGCATCATGGAGTAAATGCAGAGAATGCATAGTTCGAGCAACCTACAGCAAGACTAGGTCATGATCTTCCTCCGAAGTGAATGAATAGTAAAGGTAATAGTTACTGATTGTAGCTAAATGTTCCCACACTCGGACTTGAATCCGAACAATGGATCCCTTACCATTTCACTAATGAAATCCATGTGACTGAGGGTAGATAAGTTCAACCATTACAAAACCCATAACTTGATCGGGTCATCAGGATAGATAGTACAGAATTTTACAGCACAGTTAAATGGAATAGCTGCACCAAAGAAGTTCGTAATCCAGCTACTTGTATGGTGTGTTGTGTGTGTGTGTTTGTATATCTCTAGATTTAATGAATATCTTGAGAGCTTTCAGCAGATCGTGTGAATCTATGGGATGCAATTAAGTTATATTGTTTTTATAATGCAATCGATTCTATTAGCTGTGTCTGTAATAAGAATCGAGTTCTGATCCTATTCAAAGTAGTTGTCGATGAATGTCGATGATGTAGATTCTTCATGAGCATTTTATCCAATATTACCATACAGACTTGAATCCTAAACCTGTTCACTATCAGAAATATCATAGGATATTGATATGCTGTGTGATCAATGTTTTCAATTGAACTGATCACAGCGCTACTTGAATGATTGAAGCAGAAATTTCTAATTAGATTACAATGAATATTTTAATATATTTCGTGCTTTATACTCGATTGTAGAACTCTAATACTTCTTGCGTTCTTTAGATACTATCACTGAAATCTAAGGTTATCAACTGATCATGAAGTCTCAATAGGAGTATTGATGTTTTGTATCACCTAGATATTGATCCTTCATATGCTCCGATTGCTGATTCTGCAACAGATCAGAATAAGGTTCCCGGTTTTCTATTTTGCAAATGACTTAATACCCTCCTAGCCTATGTTTTTGTTCTATTTCCTTTACTCTATTTCTCAGTCGCTTTGAGCTTTTTGAATCATAATATTATCTTGTATCTGTGACAAAGTGTTGACCAGTGATTACTTTTGTACTAATCTAGTCCATGTAAGTCATGTCTACCTATGAGTAGCAAGCTGGTGAGTGCATGTCCCTATCTAGTAACAATACCTAAGTCATAATGAGACCGAGTCTACACATGGCGACAAACTCTATTTATAAACTATTCAATTCAATGATGTTCATATGTTTATTAAATTTATTTATCTTATTGATTGTCTATTGTTTGAGTTGTTAGATGTCGTTTTAGCTCTATTCATCTTTGAATGTAATGTGGAATTACACGGTAATTCAGACAAATCTCCTTAAATTTTCTCCATGTCTGTCAATTTTATGATTTTTATTTTGTTTGGATTAGATTAGTATTTAGATTTTGAAGTTAGTGTATGGATTATTTATTTTTAGTTACATTGCATGTTACATCTGTGTTCATATTGTGAGTAGTCTAAGTTAACATTTTGTGATTTATTTATAAAAACAATTTAGTGTACTATTTATCGGTATTTATATATACACTTCACTTTGACAACTATCTATGTTACTTTATCATACATGTCTTCTACATTGTATCGACAAAGTTCTTATTTTTTATTATGTTTCTTGATTGATCACCGGTTCTTATTGTGGGTGTTTTGGTAGGGGTGTATGGGATATTTTGAAGGTATTTAAGTTGTGGATCGGTTTCCTTTCTTGTTGATTAAGTGTTTTTATTTATTTGATTATTTTAGTTTATTTTATTTACTGTTTGGTATTGGCTGTTGGCCAAGCTGGAGCGCGCCCATAAGTCATGATGAGTCCCTGCTTGACTAAGGATCTCAGCGTGCTCCGGAGTTGTGCTGATTATTTCGGCATATAGATCCTTTGTCTATATGAAACCTAATCTTGGATCTGTCTTAGATGTCCATCTTAGACTAGGAGGATATCCGGAGTGGGACTCTACCTTTCCTCATCCATACTTATTATTATTACTTATTTCACAAATAAGGTAGAGATGTGTAGTAGAGTTGTGAAAGTAGAGAGAAGTGAGGATTCACCTTACCTAAGTCTATAAAAATAAGAATTCTTCGCGCCAACTCCGAAAAAGCATTGAAAAAGATTCCAACACCTCTCAAGTGTGCTTCTCTCCGTCCGTACTCCGTCCATGCGCGAAAGTTGCCATCTTTTCTCAACCTCTCCTCTCCATGCCCATAGGGAGTTTGGGATCCAATGTGGTGCCAATCTAGCATGAGCAGATATATGGTCAGACAGAAGCTCAATTATCGGTCATGCTGTCTGCTGCAAAGGCACAATAGTGAGTCGTTTCGAACGGTTAAGTGTGTTAATAGTCCGCCAAGATCAGGAGTCCAGATCAGATTTTTAGAGATGTGAGTAGAGATATTTAGTAGGATGCGTCGCGGAGGAAGTGCAAGTCTGAAGATAGATATCACCGTAGAGCCAGCACTGCTGTTGCTGAGATCCAGAAATCTTCGCTCTTTACAGTGTATCATCAACGAGTGTCTTAGTTGGAGGAAGGAGTTACTCCGTCGAGTAAGTTGATAGAATTAAATTGTTGATTATAATTTAATTATATTTATAGTTAATTATTAAATTATATAACTAAAGATAGTACAATACTCTTATATTCTACATCTAGATTCAACAGAACAAGTATTTTTGTACAATTTATGCATCTTAGTAGCCTACTTAGATCTGATACGAACCTGTTTCTTAGAAAGTTAGATATCACCTTTCAACTGGTATCAGGAGTCCAAGTCTTAAGAAGTGGTTAGTATATGATTAATGTAAAGTTTTATTTAATAATTAAAAATTAAGGTAGATCTAGTATGTCACAATGACATATCAGAATCTGATATATTCATGAAATACATGTAGAAATTAATAATGAGTCTAGATCTATGGTTATAGGAAATATGCGATGGAACTAGTTCTTAAGAAAGAATAGTTCTATAGATATAGGTCTGTGCCATGATTACACATTTAATTTGATTATAATTTCAATTCAGAATCTGAGTTTTATTTGTGTACAGTGATGTGGTGAGTATCACATGACATCATTAAATATTAAGTATTGTCGTAAAATGTAAATAAAAGAATAACATAATTTAATTTGATAACTAAGTGCATATTGAGATGTATGATTGAATGCGAATGTCATAGATCTGTAGTTTGTAGTTAAGTAAGTCATCTCTACATAGAGTGTACTAGATTAAGATGTTATATTTGATTAAGATTAAATGTTAGATATAATTTCTATATTATTTTAGAGATATCATTGAGTGTTAGATAATTCGTAGGGATGCTGAAAGAGTCTGCATGGATTTAATGCATGAGATGTAATTGCACGAAATATGCTCATGATTAGACTAAGTGGTGTAATGAGATATATTGATCTATAGATCAAACTATTTTGTGAGTATTGCATTATTGCACTGATTAAAGGACGTATCCATCTTAGCCGTCTGATGATTGCAGAAGAATGAAAGAGGGTTGTAGAAGTCCTCTGCTTCCATCTATATAGGGCATTCCTATGGATGTGTAGGGGTATGCTGCATCATTCGTCACTCTCCAATCAAAATATTCAACTTATCTTTCTGTGTCTAAAATCCTGTAAGATCGTCTGAACGCTAGGTTATGTTTCAACTATTGAAGTTAGTCAATTTGGTTTGAGTGCAGAACTTCTACTTGTAATTAGAGAAGATACTTAAGATTTGTATGAATATCAATTAGGTCTGAGAAATTGGAGAATTTTAGTATCAAAGAACATAATTTCTATAATACATGGGTTTTGGGCTTGGGTCAGGTCTCAAATGTTAGTACTAAGCTGTTTGAGGTGCGAAATTCGAAGTCAAGAGTTGGTGTAGATGGATGAAACAATAGCTTAAATTGGGACCAGCCTAAAGGATTAAGTCTTGTTTCAAGATCGAGCTAGTCGATCAAAGTCAGAGACCTTTTAATTCAGGCTCAAAGAGATTTTAGAGTCTGAATTGATAGGGTGCTAACACCAATTGGTTCTGCGCTCAACAATTTGGTGTCTATGTAAGTTTACACATGATGACCGACTGATTTTTAATGGGGAGCGTACTCGTGACCTTAATGCGTTCTGTAACGAGTAATGCGATCCGCTTCCACCAGTTGCTCACTTACTTGTGCCAATCTTTTGATCTAGTATCTGATTTGAGATGGTGAGTCAATGATCCAAGTTAACCCATTCGTTATCCTGGAGTTGTTAGTCATATAATTTTGAGTGACTATGACCATTAGTCTAGTTTAATGAGATCTGTATATTCGAAGTTCTTCCTAAGGAATAGATCAGCATTAAGGTCTTAGTTGTGTACTGTTGTTTCTTTTGATTTTTTTTATCTTTTCTTGTGCTGTTTGTGTTTATGAGCGTCTTTCCACCATTGTCTAATCGCGCGGGCTCTTCCTAAGGTTGATTGTTTCTCGCTGTATACAGTTGCTCAGTTACGACCAGAAAAGGATAGCTCGATCGTCCTATTATGCAGTTGTGTGATAATGTGTGGGGTGCTTGTGGATGATGATGTTGGGTCTCAATATTTTGTGAATTAAGGTGATCTGAGAGCGTCAGTTAGGACATCAGTCGTGCAGACAATGTGTATGCTGACTTACGCTAAGGAGTTGGATCAATGTATTTCGGAATTGATGAGATCATAGAGATTTAAACCAATTTTCGTAGTATGTGTCACCATGGATTTCAGAGTAATCACTTGAACAAGAGTTGGTTCTACTCATTGGCTAAATCATCACACGAGAATTTAAACTTATTGTAGTGAGGTGATGATTCAGTGGTTGAGGACCGCACACCAACTAGAATCATTAATCGATGAGATCTTCATTGCATCTCTACTAGATGTGATGTGTGTAGGATCCAAAAAAGATAAGGAGAAGCCTAATTTTATTTCAACCAAACTACAAAAAATCTCTAAATAACCATTCTGGGATCAAGTGCTCCTCAATAATTACAGTCATCAATTACTACTTGAAGTTTCTGTTGATGATTATTGGGCTACAGGGAGAGAAATGTGTTCTTGTGCTGTGCCAGAACCTCAATATAAATGCAATGAAACATTCTTTGGGAACATCAATAGTACTGATTACCGGATACAACAGATTATATATATATTTCGGCAATCCCTTAAGATTACTATAAATATTTTGGTGTTTCGAGAAGTAATATACTCATGTAATGTATGTAACCCCAAGACTTCTCCACCCTTACTCAGCCCGTCACATCCAGGGTATACAACTAATTACCCAGATGAGCATATCACCTTAGCAAAAATAATAAGTATTATACGAGAGATAAATTGAGAGGGCCAGAATATTACATGAATATGCGGCTCTATGTTCTAGTTAGTGAAGTTCTTCTATCCCTGCAATTAACTATAAAATATCGTGAGACCCCCCCTGCGTCAAGGCCAAAATGAGTTGGCTCACTCCGATTTAAATAGAATATATGCTTGCCGTGAAATCATGAGTCTATCGCCGATGTCAAGTATCAATAGGTCATGGAGAATTGATCTTTTAAGCGTGCTACAAGCATGTTTGGATAGCGCAAGTCAGTCAAAATATTCATTGTCTGATTGAATTGATCACGACTGGAAGGTGCAGCTTTGAGAGAGTTTCCGGTGTGATAGATTTAGACCCGAGTATGCTTGCCTTAGAACGATATCCTATTCTGCAATCACTTGAGCTGATTGCATATCGCGGAAATTCACTCATGAATTACTCATATGCATTAATACCTTCAAAATATGTCTGTGGACGCGAACTTAATTGAATATGTGTCACCACTGAGCTTCTATGAAAGTTCTAAAGGCTCATTCCCGTTCCCTTTCTCCCATATGGCTTTTGTACGGTCTGCATTTTCTGTGGTGCTCCTCTCTTGACTCCGACGTCTTCTCGGTTATGCCTGTGGTTGATCGTGTTGGTTGTTTGTGATCGGTCTTAGGTGGCCAATTGTTTTCTTTGGAGTGATTGGATTTATTTGAGCGTTTTAGTGTCTTTCGGTTTGTAGCGTCCCCTTTGTTCGATGTGGTGTCGTTTGTTGTTTACGACTGGCATTGTTGTATATTTTATTCTATGGATTCTGAGTTGTGTTCTGTGGGGTTTACCCCTCCTGTGTATGTAGTTTCTGTTAGTATTATTATATTTATATTGTAGATGTTCTTCATCTGATTAATTTGTTGATATTGGTAATTTCCGGTATTACAGTTCTTGCTGATGGATTATGGACCTTACTTCCCATAAAAGGAGACATATTCTTCTGAAATGAAAATAGCAAGCGTGACAAAAGAGCAAGAAGTGTAAAGGAGAAAGAATGAAGAAGGCAGCCAGTGGCCTCGAAGATTGGAAGCCTTCTGCCAAAGGAAAATATTTATGCAACAGCGAGGGCCCAGCTTGAGATAGCAGACATACTTGCTTCTTCGTACTATCTCTGGCCATCCTGAAGTAACAAGAAGTGTAAATGTTCCCCTTTGGTCTGGCAGGGGTTTTAATCGCGGTTTATTGAGTCTTAACTTACGATTATTTCTGTTCTGCATCCAGTTGTGGAGGGTGGGGGGGTGCTTGACGTCTGTCGTTCTAGTGCTCATCTGATGCACTCCATAGTAGGGTCTTGAGCGATAGCAGCTGGACGTGCTGTGAGGAGGATGAACTATGATCGTCTACGCATTCAGATAATGGAGCAAAGGTGCTATAGTAGCGGTGAAACATACCCTCGTTTCAATTATCCATCTTATGTAATTTCTTATGACTCTGTAGATGATAATGTGACTGGTGATTATGCTGCTTACAGCTATCAGTAATTTGATTTCGTTTCATGCTGTAGCACGTAGAAAGCCTATGGTGATAATACCTGTTTTACAGCGACCATTTGTAGACATTGCGTTTATGACAAGAAATAAATTGCCAATATGATATTCCTTAATTAAATGTCTTAATCTGCTATCTCATTTATGATTCAGTTTTCTAATTATGTCGAGCACAAAAACGGTTTCTGATGATTATGTCTATGAATGATGACCTAGGCTATCTCTTAAATGATAAACGATATTCGTATGTGGCACCGTAATATAGGTCTATTTCTGTGCTTGGTTATAGCGATCGATGATTTAGGTATTTAGCTAACAGGATAAATTGGAGAATAAGAGTGGGGCATATTGCAGTCGTTTGACTTCTGAGTCGTATATCCATACTTTGTGATTATCTTGCTTCAAGTGAAGATGTGACTATATCCAATATTATGTTGATATTAGATGATAATGGCTCATATACTTCTTGCGTCCTATGTACATACCTAGATGTTGTGAGCATATTTGGTCGATTGTGCTCGTATTTGTGAGCAATTGTATTGTTTTACGTTTCATTACCTTACACGATGATCTGTCATAGGTTGTATGGGTATGATGGTATCTTATGAGATACAAAGGTCTAAATGCTTTTGGAAAATTCAAAATTCAGACTATGAAGTGAGGAAAATAAAGCTGGTGGAAACTCACATTTAAGGTTCTTTCGATCTAGATCAGAATGCTGAATACGAATTAGTGCCTAGATAATAGGCATTGAGTGTTTTCTCAAAATGGAGGCTTCCACCAGATATTATCCTCAACTCATACTCAAGGTTATGAATGGATAAAATGTGGAGCGTACGATATTGATATAGGTTCAGATTCGCAATTGATTACGAGCTTTTCACAGTACGCTCGCGCGATGATTTTTTCTTTGGTGGTAATTTCTATTTGTTGAAGCTTTTTCAAGTATTGAGGTCTACTGAATAGGATTCCCTCTATAAGCCGTTACCTTACCTACAAAATTATCTATGAGAGTATGGGCATGTATTCGAGATCAAGTCTGAGCTCATTTTCTAAGTGATTATTCTGGTGTGTGTTCTCAATTCATTGTACAAAAGATCAGACACAAGTCAGACAAGCTAGTAGTTTAGAGTATCGCGTGTTAGTTAGCTTGTATGTTCAGCGTTATATGATATCCTATAGAGATCATTTAGGATACTATTTTATCATTCTAGTTAATACCGAGTAATTGATTTAGTGAGCTCGTACATCCATCTTTTTTTGAAGAAGATTGAGGTTTATGTCAATAAGAGCGGCATTGTAATTAGGCAGATCAAGCTCAGATGTAGAATGAGTTTCTCACCAAGTGTCATGAAGACTAAGTGATTTCTGAGACTAGTCAAGTACGCAAATCTGGAAGCTCAAATCAAGTCCAATTCGGAGTTGAATCCATGGCAAACTTAATCCACACTATCTAATATCCACTTGCCTGCCTCATAGATCTTGACTGAGATAAAGTATTTTTTCATTTAACCATACCCCCTGAAAGGATTACTTATGTGGATTATCAGGAGAAGTTATGAGGAACAATGATCCTCATAGATAATGGTGCTCATGGTGATGATCCCAAAACCTACAATGAGGCGATATCAGATATCGACTCCGAGAAATGACAAGAGGCAATGCAGTCAGAAATTGATTCGATGCACTCGAACCAAATCTGGACATTGGTAGATCCACCAGAAGGTATAGTACCTATTGGGTGTAAATGGATCTTCAAGAGAAAGATTGGTGTAGATGGGAATGTGGAGACATTCAAGGCTAGACTAGTGGCAAAAGGTTATAGTCAATGCGAAGGTATTGACTATCAGGATACCTTTTCCCCAGTGGCTATGCTAAAATCCATCCACACATTGCTTGCCGTTGCAGCCTATTTCGATTATGAAATATGGCAAATGGATGTGAAAACAACATTCTTGAACGAATATCTTAAGGAAGATATCTATATGGAACAGCCGCTAGGTTTCACATCCAGTGATACTGATCACAAGGTTTGCAAGCTGCAAAGGTCTATATATGGACTTAAGCAAGCATCTCAGAACTGGAACACTCATTTCAATGATGTAATCAAAAAGTTTGGTTTCATCAAAAATGAAGAGGAACCGTGTGTCTTCAAAAAGATCAGTGGGAGCGTTGTTGTCTTCCTCGTACTGTACATGGATGACATCCTCCTTATTGGGAATGATATTTCCATGTTGACGACAGTCAAAATACGGTTGTCCAAAGAATTCTCCATGAAAGACCTAGGTGAAGCATCCTTTATTCTAGGAATTAAGATCTATAGGGATAGACCAAATAGGATGCTAGGACTTTCACAGAAGATATACATAGAGGAAGTATTAAAGAGGTTTAGTATGAAAAACTCTAAGAGGGGATTAATACCCTTCAGTCATGGTATTCATATTTCCAAGAAGATGTGCCCTAGCACACCTGAGGAAATAGAATGTATGAGCAAGATCCCTTATGCTTCTGCAATAGGGAGCCTCATGTATGCCATGCTATGTACACGACCTGATATAGCCCATGCTATGAGTGTCACAAGCAGATATCAGTTAAATCCAGATGAAGAACACTGAACTTCTATGAAATGTATCCTTAAGTACTTGAGAAGAACTAAGGCTATGATGTTGCTCTATGGTAATAGAGAACTCCAAGTCTAGGTATACACAGACTCAGATTTCATGTCCGATGTAGATGATCAAAAGTTGACATCTAGGAGTCTATTTGTGTGCAATGGTGGTGCTGTCAGCTGAAAGAGTTCCAAGCAAACCGTGATAGCAGATTCCACCATGGAAGCAAAATATATCGCTACATTAGAGGCTGCGAAGGATGCATTTTGGTACAAGAAGTTTGCTGCAGAAATTGGAGTAATGCCATCAGATGCAATTCCCTATACTGCGACAACAATGGTGCCATAGCCCTTGCTAAGGAGCCGAGGTCTCACCAGAAATCCAAGCACATTGAGCGGCGATACCACCTCAGGCGATTACCTCGAGAAGGGTTACGTCGAGGTCAAGAGAGTCGACTCCACAGACAACGTGGCAGACCCGCTTACAAAGCCATTGGGCTAGTAGAAGATCGAAGCCCACCTTAAGAAGATGGGACTTAGACTTGTAGCCAATTGGCTTTAGGACAAGTGGAAGATTGTTAGATATATGTGTCCTAGAAGCCAAAATTGGCTGACATTTGTAATACACTTCTAGGGGCAAAATTATAATTTTGACTAAAATCAATAAAATGGGTTATTTTCAATCACATATGTGTATTTAGTGTTTGTGATACATCCTTTGACTCAATGGTAATGATAATTCATATTTTCAAGAGTTGAAAATTTAAGATATGATAATCATTATTAACTCATAAAATGCTCTCGACCATAGGATCATCACGAGGATGGTGATTGATCCGGAAGGTTGGTGTACAATCGCTTCTTCTTAGTAGATGAGTCTTGAGTCTATGGTGTGGAGACATCGGAGCGAGAGTACAGATACTCATTAGAGAACGAGGGCACTGAGCGTGACCACCTCGAGTAGTCATTAGGAAGTCTACCTTCTCGTCAATGACTGACTCGATGCTGCAGTGGTGTGTCTGGTTCTTTGACCTGCGGTGCATCGGTAGTTCACCTTGAGAGTGTTATAGTTTGACTACACCATAACTCGGTCTCCTAGTCATATGGAACCCTGAGGTGTATGTTGGCTACAGCATGTTCATTGTAGGAACTGGATTGCATCAAGAAGGAATCTATCTACCTCGATGGTAGAGGAGCAGCCCTATGATGATCATGAGAATCAAGTCTAGAAGCCCATGGCCATGGCAGAGTGAATAGGGTAGAAAGAGTTTCTATTTGAATTTTTATATCAGACTTGAATCAAATGATTACATCATATGATAGAGACTAGGGTTTGACGAGTTCATCTAAACCCTAATCTGATCAGGGCTCAAGATAGAAGAACTTAGTCACACAGGTAGCTACACCAAGAGGTTCGCATTCAGCTCTAATGGGTTGCCACCATATACTGCTAGGTGTCACTGGTGGATTTTGAAAGCAATTAGAATGATTTAGATAATCGATCATTCTAGCTGTTCGACTCAAAAGAGTTCTGATCCATTGAAAGGAGTTTCGATGATGTCGATGATAGAGATCATGACATATCCCATTACCATACAGAACTGAATCTAACTAGATCGCACAAACAAGAGCTTGAATCTGGTGATCATCCATTGAACTAATCTAGTTCAATTGATCTGAATGAGGTTCAATTAGGTTTAAGGAAATCGTGCTAGTACTCGATTGAACCCAATGTTCTTCTTTTACTATCATAAATAGTTGTCCTGACTGAGCTAAAGGAGTTTGTGCTCGATCAGAGGCCTTCACTTGGTCTGACTGGAGCCTGTCCAACTCAGAAAAGGATTGTCTTATTTTGTAAGATAATACTTACCATTTTTGATCGCCTGCCATTTCTCGTCCTTTGACTTTGGTCAAAAGTTGACCTTTGACTGGTCAAATATTGACCATTGACACATTGACATCCGTCCATATGTCACGCACCTATTGGAGAGCTAGTGGGGGCTTGTCCCCCTACCAGAACCTGGTAAGGAGGAGGGTGCATGCCACCCTTGGCGTGTGCCCAAGCTGGAGGCGCCTAGGAGTCCCTGTTGGATAGGGACTTCATCTCCTTTTTCGATTTCGATTAGACTTCTCCTAAGACCCAAGTTTGACTGGTCTTAGGTGCCATCTAAGGAGGAATCCAAGGGACTCTATTTTCATCAATCAGATTTAGATCTGATTTCGCAAAGGGTTGTGATTGGTTGGGAAGAAGAGTTGGATCATGCATAGTCTATAAATAAGACCCTACGCCCAACTCAAAAAGCATTGAAAATTACCATACCCCAAGGCTGCCTCTCCTCTCCTCCTCCATGCCAAGTCCATCTTCTCCCTCTCCTCTCCATGCCCAAAGGAGTTTGGGATCCAAGTTGGTGCAATCCAGACGAGAGAAAGGTGACATAAAGCTAGAAGGCTCCGCTGCTGCAAAGGACAACTGCTGATCTTCGAAAGGTATTTTGAAGATCCTCCAAATCAGATCCAGATCTAATTTTTGGAGATGTGATAGAGAAGAAGAGGATCTCCAGATCCAGCCCAAGTAGATACTGGTAGAGGCCAGGCACTTGCATGGCTAGATCCAGAACCTTCCGCTGCTTATAGGATCATCAATAGGTAATAGAATTACCCTACGTAAGGTAAATTAAATTTAATTTAATTTATCTAAATTTATTTTAATTATTAAAATAATAAAGATCAGATCTAAGACATCTCAGATCTGATCTAGATCAAAGAAATTTTTTTTTAAAATATATCTCCTGATCCGATCAGATCTAAATGAACCTGGTCCGAAAAATCAGGATATCCTTTTCAGTAGCACCCCTACTCGCTATAAGAGCACCCCATCAAATGAGAAGAGAGGGCCTTCAAATCCTTCTTACTCTTATGATCGAATGGCCAAGGAAAATGCCTTAATAAAAAATATGAACTATACTATAAAACTATTAGATCTAAAGCATATAACTATTACATGATTTAAGATCTAATCTATATATATTTTGCATATAGCTCATGTTTCAAATTTAACATTTAAATTTACTTTTCAAATATGATTACATCTGATGTATTATCTAAAAATAAAATTTTAAATGATCTCATCATAAAAATTTTTAATCTAGACTACTCATGGCATAGATCTATGGAACTAGTCCAGACATGCATTGCATATGTCATACATATAAAATTTTTAAATAAATCTCATGACTTTTGATCTAATTACATCACATATAATATCTAAAATTTAACTAATCTAATCGCATAATCTTTAGAAAATTAAATGAATATTTCATAAAATTTTTGATCTAGACTATGAGATTAAATAAGAGATCTAGTCTAGACATACGCTGCCTATATCACATACATCAAAATTTTAAATTAGATCTTATATTTTGGATACGATTACATCTAACATAACATCTAAAACTTAAATGATCAAATCATAAAGAATTAAATTAGATCTAATCTAAAACATATTTAAAAACTATCATGATATGGAATAACAGATCTAGAATAGAACATGCATTGTTTATGTCAAACATATATATTTAAAACATGAAATTTTTTATTTTAGATCTAATTACATCTTATATAACATCTAAAAATCAAATCATCAGATTATAAAAGATAATTTTAGATCAATCTAAAGATAGATCTAGAAGCAACAACCAGGCTCTGATCCAATTGAAGGAAAACTAGATTTTCTTACTACAGGATGCATCTAATCAGATCAAATTTGTAGTAAAATAATTTTATAAATTTTCTATGATCTGATCAGATCTAAGAGTTCTCAGATCTAATTATATTGATCTAAAATTAAAAAAAATAAAAATAAAAATAGTGATAATAGTTATCATCTGATCGGATAAACCATTTATCCATTGTGATGATCTAATGACTGATTGGAGATTTTGATTGAGCCGTGTGAAGAAAAAATTCTATTTTCCACCACAGGTTAGGTAGATCTGATCAGATCTGAGATGGATTTTATTAAAAAAAAATTAAATAATTTGATCAGATCTAAGAGTTTTCAAATCTAATCATGGTGATCTGATATTAAAAATTAAAATAAAAATTAAATTAGATTTAATTTCATACCTTATTTGGGTAATTTGATTACCCTACGATGATCTTGATGTTTCCTGAGGTTCTGGAAGGAGCCATGCACGTGCCTAGCCTCTAATAGTATCCACTCGAGAAGGATTTAGACATCTTCTTTTTGCAAATCTTTTCTCCAAAGATCAGATCTGAATCTAATCTGGAAGTCCTTCAAAAAATTTCTAAAGGCAGCATATCCATCCCACGAATACCGTCGCGTAGATGCTGAACACTTCACAAATTTAACTAGATCTTTTTCTCAGATTTATGCCTAACTTTTTAGGCATGTAAAAAAGAGGGAGAGAGAGAGGATAGAGGGGGTGTGGGATATCTGGAATGACAGCCTTTGGGTATGAAAAAATTTCTATGTGAAGAGCCTTGGCACAAGGATTCTTATACAAAAGCATAGTGCCAAGTTAGAGTCCCTCTTTGACTAAAATCCTCTTTTTTTTTACTATTGGGATTCTTAGACCTAATCTCCACGAAAATCCTCAGATCTCATCTAATTTTGATGCCAAAAATCAATGTAGAAGCTGGCAGCATGAGTAGATAAGGAAGAGTCCACTGCACCTAGGACTCTTCCCTCAAGAGTTTAATCTAATCAACTCTATCATAACATAGTTGAGACACCTCCAAAAATTATGAAACTTGGTACCTCTAAAATATATTTCATGCTCTATCATATATTCAAAAATTAAATCAAAATAATTTTTAAAAAAATTTTTAGAAGCATCTGATCAGGTGACCCTCAATTCTGTCAAATAGGTCAACTTTTGACCCTAATCCAATTTGACTATGAAATGATTTAATTTCTATAATTAATCTAATCTAGACATATTTTAGTTAGATAAAAGTAAAATCATTCAAAATACAAGAATATGTCAAATCAAATTTGACTTGGTTGCGATGAATCAGAAAGATTTTAGAAGAAAAAATTCAAGCTCAATCGTGTGCTAGCATGATTATCTTGAACCTAATTGGATCTAATCCAAATCAATCGAACTGGGTTAGCTCAATTGATGACATCCAAATTTAAACCCTTATTTGTATGATCCAATTTGGATCAATTCTATATGATAATGAGATGTGTCACGATGTTCATCATCGACATCATCGAAATACCTTTCGATGGACTAGAACTTTTTTGATTCATATAATTAGAATAATTGATCATCAAAATAATTCTAATTGCTCTCAAAATCTACCAATGATACTTAATAATATATGATGGCAATCCATCAGAATTGAAAGCAAACCTCTCGATGTTGTTACCTATGTGATTGGGTCTTCTATCTTGAGCTCCGATAGGATTAGGGTTAAGGTGAACTCGTCAAACCCAATGTCTGTCATATGAATTGATTATTCGATTCGAGTCCAATGTGAAATCCTAATAGAAACTCTTTCTATCATCTTCACTCTACCATGGCCATGGGCTTAAGTACTCAATCTCATGATTATCATAGGACTACTTCTCATCTACCGAGGTAGATAGATCCCATTATTGGTGCAATCTAATTCCTACAATGAACATGCTATAGCCAACATATACCTCAGGATTCTGATTGGCTAGAAGATCGAGTTATGGTACAGTCAAACTATAACATCCTCAAGGTGAACTATCGATGCACGTTAAGTCAAAGAACCATACACACCACTGCAGCATCGAGTCAGTCATCGATGAGAAGGTAGACTTCCTTATGACTACTCGTGGTGGTCAGGCTCAGTGATCTCGTTCTCTAACAAATACCGATACTTTCACTTTGATATCTCCATACTATAGATTCAAGATATATCTATCCTAAGAAAGCAACCGTACATCAACCTTCTAGATCGAACACTATCTTTGTGATGATCCTATGATCGGGAGCAGTTTATGAGTTAATTATGAAAATTTGTGTCTTAAATTTTCAACACTTGAAAATATGAATTGTCATTACCATTAACACAAAGGATGTATCACAGACACTTTTAAATACATACTGTGATAGAAAAATAATTCATTTATTAATTTATAGTCAAAATTATAAATTGCCCTTAGAAGTGTATTACAAGTGACAGTCAATCTGACTTCTAGGGCGCACATCTAACACCGCGTACTTGCCCGATCTCTACCAGTATCCACTCAGGTTAGATTTGAAAGTCTCCTCCTTTTGGATCTGATCTTCAAATATTAGATCTAAAATCAATCTGGTGTACCTTCGATCTAATCTTTGGCAGCAGCATGTCCATCTCACAATCAGGGAATCAACAATGCAACTTTCGCAGGATCAGCAACCCAACTCATGTTTGCTGATGTACCCAACTCTTTGGGTGTGAGGAGAGGGAGAGGTGCAAGAAGAGGGCATGGGAAAATAGTGGGAGAGGCAGGGCTTCACTGTGGTATCAAAATTAATGCCAACACCTTTGGTAAGAGGTCTATTTATAGACCAAAACTTAGAGACCCTTTGCATACGACTTTGAACAGGTCAAAGCCAACATGCAAAAGGACTCTTCCATGAAGTCCACACCACAATCTGAATTCCTTCTCATTTTGTCACACAAAATGAATGTAATTAGTGCACCAACAAGTTTGGATAAATCAAATTGGTGCAGATAACAACTCTCCCAAAGTTTGAATGGTTTCAAACAATTTAACCCATCCAAACTTTATTTAAATGGGTAACTACCCATGCCTATCCAAAGTGGGTGCAAGTCAAAGG
The DNA here is from genome assembly GCA_006176705.1 of Cocos nucifera. Taxonomy (NCBI): domain Eukaryota; kingdom Viridiplantae; phylum Streptophyta; class Magnoliopsida; order Arecales; family Arecaceae; genus Cocos; species Cocos nucifera. The sequence goes on from QRFJ01001200.1 coordinate 338,706, forward strand.
GGAGAGGAATGTGCATCCTCCTGGGGCTCTCTTTGCTCTCGTGACATCTAGGGGCATGCACCCAAGAGAAAATTCTAAGGGCGTGCGCCACCTCTTTCTTTCCTGCATAGATGGGTCAACTTTGACCATTGTCTTTTTCCATCTTATGGGATTTAAGACAAAGCCTTTTCAAGTTTCATCCAATGGATTTATGTCAAGTCCTAATCAAGTTAGAACAAGCCTTGATAAGGCCAAGACTCTGTCCAGTTAGATCAAGAAAAATTCGTCTAGAATTTTTGAGAGAGGCTTGTCCAAATTTTATTTCAAGATTTTAGGACAAGTCCTAATCTGGCAAAGACAACCCTTGTCTTGTTCCTACCTTATGGGATCTAGGACAAACCTTAATCAGACCAGGATAAGGTCCTGTTAGATCAAGACAAATCCCTACAGAGTTTCTAGATGAGCTTTGTCCAAATAGTTTCAAAAACTAGTAGGTCTTGTCCAATTTTCATCCGATGGAATCGGATAAGCCTAGTTCAAGTTAGGACAAGACTTTTCTAACCTTGACAAATTCTAGTCAAACTAGGATAGAGCCATACAAGGTTCTCAAATAAGCCAAATCCATTTTGACTCAGTCGAGGCAAACCGAAAAGATGATAGAAGAAGAATATTAGGTTTAATCATTTGCTAGCATGATTTTCTTGAATCTAATTGGATCTAATCTCAATCAATTAAACTGGGTTAGCTCAATTGATGACATCCAGATCCAAATCCTTATTTGTGTGATCCAGTTTGGTTTAGTTCTATATGGTAATGGGATATGTCATGATCTCCATCAATGACATCATCGAAACATCTTTTGATGGACCAGAACACTTATGATTCATCCAATTAGAATTAACGATCATGAAGACAATTCTAATTGATCCCAAAATCCACTAGTGACACCTAGTAGTATATGGTAGCAACCTATCAGAACCAAAAAGTGAATTTCTTGGTGCAGCTACCTGTGTGAATGGATCTTCTATCATGAGCCCCGATTGGATTAGGGTTATGGTGAACCTGTCAAACCCAACACCCATCATATGAATGAATCATTTGATTCGAGTCCAATGTGAAATACTAATAGAAACTCATTTCTATTATTTCACACTACCATGGTCATGGATTTTAGAACTCGATTTCATAATCATCATAGGACCACTCCTCCTCTACTGAGATTGATAGATCCCATCTTAGTGCGATCTATTTTCTATAATGAACATGCTATAGCCAACATATACCTCAGGATTCCAAATAGCTAGGAGACCAAGTTATGGTGTTGTCAAACTATAACACTCTTAAAGTGAACTATTGATGCACCATAGGTCAAAGAACCAGACACATGCTGCAGCATCTAGCTAGTCGTCGATGAGAAGGTAGGCTTCCTTATGACTGCTGGAAGTGGTCGCGCTTAGTGCCTTTATTCTCAACAAGTACCTATACTCTCGCTCCGATGTCTCCACACTATAAAGTCAAGACTCATCTATTCTAAGAAAGTGATCGTACATCGATCTTTCAGATCGATCACCATCCTCATGATGATCTTATGATCAACAGTAATTTATGAATTAATTATGATAACTCATGCCTTAAATTCTCAACTCTTGAGAATATATGTTATCATGCCTATTAACTCAATAGATGTATCACAGACACCTTATGCACAATGTGATAGAATAAATAATCCTTTAATTTATTTTAAGTCAAAATTATAAAAATGCCCCTAGAAAGTATTTAACAAGTATCGATCAATCTGGCTTCTAGACCACACATCTAACATTATAATCATCAAAATCAATCCTTGGAGCAACATGTTTTCTCTATTTTCTACTCACTAAATGGGTCTACTCATTTCAGAAATGAGTTGGGTCATTTCATAAATAGTAACCTATTGCAAGTTTCGTAATAGAAAATAAAGCATAATAAAAATTAAACTATGAATCAATATTTTAGATATAATCTAAACTCATTAATGTTTAACTATTAATTTAAAATAATTTTAATAAATAAAATTTTTTTACTGTTCATCTTAATGAATGAGTTCGCGGTGGCACCCTGACCGCCATAAGAGGTCCCCATCGAATGGAAGGCCTTTAAACCATACTTATCCCTTATGACCAGATAGATTGGTGGCTCATTCATTCTTGATTACCAAATTATCTGGATCTATAACATATCATATATGCATGCATTCATATTCTAATTAACATATAAAGCATGTCATGCAACCTAGTGCTCTGATATAATTATTGGAAATAGTACAAGGTTCTAGGCATGCTTTTCAAAATTTTTTTGATTAAAATTATAGCAAAAGTTAATAGCTTAATCTAATATTAATTACACATGCATGATTAGATCATAAAATCCTACACATTGATCTAGACATGCTTATAAGTAATAAAAAAATCGAATGTACAAGATTAGTAAATCATATCTACTAATCTACTCATTTTTAGAACATGATACCTGAGCGAGGATAGTCAAACTCCATAATCTAAAATTGCTAGAAGAAGCCTCATCACATCGTGATATAGCCACACAGTTGTCTGACTTTTATGGTCAGTCCACATGGAGCTCCTAGTTTCGACCAGGTCCACCAAAATGCTAGCTCGTCGTCGGAGCCTTCGACAACTGATCTTGGTCGATCTGATTGACCACCTTTCTTCTGATCTTCTCAATACTCTAGAAGGTTAGGATGCAAAGATTGATGGATGATGAGGTGGTGTGGTAAATTATGTGGTGATCGGGCACTCACAGCACACAATCTCTCCACCCAAACCCTGGGTGCAAACCCTAAGGCTATGCACACCCGAAACCCTATATTCCCCACCCTTAGGGTTTTCTTTTATGACCAACTATTGTCCACATGCCCAAGGGAAGCTTGCGCAACACTTACCATTTAATTGAGAATACTTTTTCTCAAGTTTCACACATGCATAATTTTGAAACTCTTTCAAAATATCCGTGAGATAAGAAGTGTGAAATAGAGGTGGTGCAAAGCTTCTCCCTATTTGACTTTTCTCACCCTAGATGGACATGCCTCTCTCTGATATTCTCTTTCTAGAAATCCTTTCTCACCTCCATGCATGCTTAGAAAAAATGGGCCTTTAAAAGGGTGACAACACATGGGAATTGCGTGTGGGTTTTGGATGAGGATGGATGGTTAGGAGGTTTCAACCACTTACTTGATTTCAAATATCAAGTGATCCTCTTATCCATATCCAATGCCCTAACCTAGTATGTGATGCATAGAAGACTCTTCTTCTGCATGCCCACACCAAAAATATCTGAAGAATGGGCGATAAAGAAACTAGGGAGGCATGGGCAGTAGATAAGATAAGGTTTAATCCCAACCAGTAACCATTTAAGTAGAATTCGAAATTCAACTTAGTTTGAACCAGTCCAACTCTTGGACCAGGTCAAAGATATAATGATGGTGCACATACATTACTATGTAAGAAATTTCATATAAAAATCAGAATAGGGTGTGGAGAAGGCATGGTCAAAGTTCGCACAGGGAGATTTAAAATTCAAACCAATTTTGAACTTGTCCAAATTAGTTTCAACCAAACTGATTTGTCCAAAATCAATTAGACTAGGTCAAACCTAATCAAATTATGCTTAATCCAACTTGATTAAATTTTAATCAAATGAAAAATTAATTATGTCCAGGTCCTAATCAAATCAGGATCAAATTTCCCTTAGTGATTACGTCATCTCATGACCTAGTTGGGTCAAATTCAATCAAATCAAATTCAATGAGATTTAATCAAATCATCATCGCTCAATTAAATTAAGCTAATCAATAATCAAATTTCTAATTAATCTTTTAATAATTTTAGAGTCCCAATCTAGTGAAAACTGTGATAGTAGAGTCCCAATCTAGTGGGACTCTTGACCATAGAGTTCCAGACCATTGGGACTCTTGATCAGCCATTAGATCAGGTAGGAACTCCTATTGTGCATGACCCCATAGATTCAAATTTTAAGCTGGTAGCATAAGAACCAATTTCTGTACTAATTGATGTAACCATCTAGTAATAGTACCCGATGTCTGGATAGGTCAAATAGTCGCATCATAATATACAAGAACCTATCGCATATGATTACCGTATAATTCATCCTGTTGACCTAAATACTCAAAAAATGACCTAAGGTTTAATTGTCAACCTTGAAAATCCTTGACCTAATTTGGTTAAATTAGAACCAGTGTCCTTGACCTAATCTAAAGCAATACTTGGTTAGATTTGATCAATTACTTTAGTTAAGTCTATTTTTTAACTAACCTTAGGTCTAACTCAATTAATGGACCTAATTCATCTAACCCTTTAATCCATAGTTTTTGCTTTTGTCTTAGGATTTTTAATTCATAATTCTAGATCTTACGAGATAATACTAAATTTTTAATTAATTTTTTGGATTGATGGGTTGGGGTTCGATGTTTGAAAATTATTTTTAAATTTTATAAAATATTTGTTTTATTTTTTTATTATTTACACCAAATTGGTTGACTCATTTTAAAATTGGGTAAGCTCATTTCACAAACAGCAACCTATTGCTAGTTTCAAATAAAAAATTAGCATAATAAAAAATTAAACCATTAATCCTTTTAGATCAAATATAAACTCATTCAAGTTTAACTTTCAAATTGAAATAATTTTAATAAGAAAATTCTTTTACCATTCATCTTAATGAATGAATTCATGATGGCACCCCTACCATCATAAGAGATCCCTATCGAATGGAAGGAGATGGCCTTTAAACTTTGCTTATCTCTTATGATCGAATGGCTTGGAGGCTCATTCATTCTTAATTACCAAGCTATCTTCATCTAAAATATATCAAATATGCAAGCATTCATATTTCTAATTAACATACATAGCATGTCTAATGACCTAGTGCTCTAATACCACTGTAGGAAATGTGCAAGGTTCTAAACATGCATTTTAAAACTTTTTTGAATAAAATTATAGTAGAAGACTAAGCTTAATCAACTATTAACCTACACATACAATGATCAGATCATTAAAATCCTCTAGTATGGCCTAGACATGTATATATGCAATAGAAAATGAATGCATTGGATCAGCAAATCATATTTCCTGACCCACTCATATTCAAAATATGATACTTGAGTGCGGGTAGATAGTCTTTATAATCTAAAAGTACTCTAAAGAAGCTTCTCGCATTATGATGCAGCCACACTAATTGTCTGGCCTCTATGTATAGTCCATATGGAGTTTCTGATCCCGATTAGCTCCACCGAAGTACTAACTCCATGTCGGAGCCTTCAATGTCTGATCTCGATTAATCACAATTGACCACCTTCTCTTGATCTTTTGAATGCTCGAAAAGATCAATAGATATAAAATGGAGGATGATTAAGTGGTGTGGGAATTTTGGTGAGCATCCCATGCTCACAACACTCGAACTCTCCACTCGAACCCTAGGTCGAAACCATAGGCTACCCACAATGAGAACCCTAGAGTCCCTACTCTCAAGATTTTTTTGACACTCAAAACACTCCCCAAGAAGACCTCACACCACTCCCTATTTCATTGAGAAACATTTTCTCAGATAGCACTCATGCACATTTTAAAACTTCTTTTTAAAATATTCATGAGATAAGAAAAGAATAAAAGGTGGCGCTAGGATTCTCCCACTTTGAATTTTCCATGCCCACAAAGTAGCACTCCCCCACTCACATTTATCTCTCTAGAACCCTCTCTCTTACTCACACACACTCACAAAATTCCCTCTTAAAAAAGGCGACACATAGATGGGAATTGCATGTGCAATGGATAAGGAGAGGCGGTTCAACTTATTTCAAACCAACCATTAGAATTAAAAATTCAAATGGAGCAATTATCCATTTCCAATGCCACATCTAGGTGTGTGAGGTGTAGGAGGACTCTCCTTCTATGTGCCCAATCCTAGCAATTGCCAAAAAATCATGTGACAAAATAAGGGTGGCATGGGGAATGGATGAGAGAGAGAGGTTAGGGAGGTTTTGACCACTACATCCTGAATTAAAAATTCAAGACAAAATTCAAACCTTCTCCAAGCATGGAATGGTGATTAACACATAGAAGGACTCTCCTTCTGGTGTGAATGCCCACTTTTAATCTAATTAAAAGTCGTGACAAAAAGTGGAGGGCGTGGAGAAAGGATAATGATAAGGAGGTTGAATTTGCTTGAACCTCCCAACTATAATTAAAAATTCAAGTAAGTCTAATCTTATCCAATGCTTGGACCAGATCAAAAGGACAAATGAGAGGGCATATACTTTAGATTATTTGTGAGGAAAAACTTATGCAAATTCTAGAAAGGCATGAGGAAGGGCGTGGTTCAAAAAGTGTAGGCGTAGGAAGAAATTCAAATTCATTTTGACTTGTCCAAACAAATTTCAACCAAACCCATTTATCCAAGCCCAATTACACCAGGATAAATCTAATCAAATCAAGCTTAATCCAACTCAATTAAAATCTAATCAAATTAGAAATTAATTAAGTACAACTTCTATTCAAATTAGGATCGAATCATCCATAGCAATTAGGTCATCTCATAACCTAATCGGGTCAAACCCAATTGAATCAAATTCAATTAGTGTTGGCGCAAAAACTGACCGTCGTCGGAGTCGAAGCTAGATTTGGAGAGGATGAGGTCACCATCGAGATCTACAAAATAAGTCTCGTTCGGAGTCTAGGGTGGTGGCTCAAGCGAGATCCTCCGATGATCAAGTCAGCTCTTTCAGCTAATAGAAATGGAATACGTAGAGAGATTCTAGCAGAGTTTTTACGAAGAGAAAGAGAGTTCTCTTTTTTCTCCTTTTGAAAGTGCATCTGGAAGGTCCATTATATGGATGGAGCTTATAACAAACTAATAGTGACAACCGTAACCATCTGATAGTGGGCCACTTAGGGCCACATGAAGTTTGTTATGGGAGATAGTGTCTATTATCACGACGTGCGAGCTCGTTGGATCCAACGACTGAAGCTCGGATGGGAGAGATTAATGATTCTTTTGGCTATATTGAGGATGAGTTCCAAGGACCTTTAGGGCTACTGGATGGAGTTTGGAGGGAGTTTAACTATTTGGAGGAGTCCGTCTAAAGAAGAAATTCGAAAGGAGTTCGATTGTTGGAGGAGTCTAGCTGAAGGAGAAGTTCGGTAGGAGTTTGACTATTGGAGTAGTCTAGCTGGGGGAGGAGTCTGGTTGAAGAAGATGCTCGGAAGGAGTTTAGCTATTGGAGGAGTTCGACTGAAGGAGAAGTCTGGAAGGAGTTTGACTGAAGAAGAAGCCTAGAAGGAGTTCAACTGTTGGAGGAGTTTAGCTGAAGGAGAAGTTCGGAAGGAGCTCGACTGCTGGAGGAGTCTGGCTGAAGAAGAAGTTTGGAAGGAGTTCAACTGCTAGAGGAGTCCGACTAAAGGAGAAGTCTAGAAGGAGTTCGACTGTTGGAGGAGTCCGACTGAAGGAGAAGCCCGGAGGAGTTCAACTATTGGAGGAGTCTGATTGAAGGAGAAGTTTGGGAGGAGTTCGACTATTGAAGGAGTCTGACTGAAGGAGAAGTTTGGGAGGAGTTCAACTACTTGAGGAGTCCGACTGAAGGAGAAGTCTGGAAGGAGATCAACCGTTGGAGGTGTCTGACTAAAGGAGAAGTTCAGAAGGAGTTCAACTACTGGAGGAGGCCCGAGGTTTAATAATGGAGGCTACTATCGGATGAGATGCTTTCGAGATCAAGCATCCAGCTGAACTTCGATAGGAGCGGATTTAACCCCAATACTAGTCCCCCTACTTTCGAGTTTGAAGTTCAAAGGAATGGAGTATCGAGCGTGACTGCTGAAGTCCCTTTCCATTTCCTATGCTTGCTAGGGTGAGATATTTCTTGGTGCTTCTACACCGATGTCGAAGCTTCATAAATTTGAGACGACCTGAAGAGACGCCTTTAGAGCTCCACACCAAAACTCTGCCCAGGGTACGACATTATTATGGTCCTATCCACCGCTAGTCTCTACCATGATAGATGGGGCATGCATCAACCATAGGCCGATCGAAGGAGATTTGCAATCATAACTACCTAGAATCCTCAGGGCTATTTAACCCATTTCCTTCCCCCGAGTCGTTACCTCTCTCGAAATCTTCTTCCTCCTCTTCTTTTGGTTTTCCTCTCTCCATCGCATGAGAGCTCAGGCTTTTCCTTCCACTTCCTTTGATCTCAGGTATTCTCCCATTTATCCTCTATGCCCTTCGTTGTCTCCTTGCCTCCTCCAATCGACTAAGGTCAGATTTGCTATCATTTCCCAAGTTATTCCTGTATTCTCTGCTTCCTCCTCCTTAGGTTTCTTTGAAGAAGTTTTTTGTGCTTCATTTTCTTAGATTTTCGAGCATTTCTTATGATTTTGCTTTGATCCAGATGTCCATTGAGGAATCCTGATTGACCAGCTCAGAGAGTTTGGCTCCTCTATGAAGGAGAAATCCTATTTTTCGAGTCAAATTCATTCAGATCTGATTGGATCAAAATGAATATTTTAAAAAAAATTTCTCTTAGATCTAAATTAGAAGTAAGACTCTTCAAATTTGATCTTATTAATCTGATAAAATAAAATAAAATAAAATTAAATCTAATTTAATCATACCTTTTATTATGGGTAATCCTATTACCATGTGATGATCCTGATGTTTGCCTGAGGTTCTGATTGTAGCCATGCAAGCGCCTGGCCTCTACCGATATCCACTCAGATAGGATCTGGAGATCTTCTCCTTCTCAATCTATGCTCCAAAAAATATATCTAGATCTAATCTTGAAGAACTTCAAAATGACTTTTGAAGATCATCCGTTGTCTTTTGCAGCGGTGCTGCCTTCTCCCTTTCTTGTTGCCTTTCCCTTGCTCGGATCACACCATACTCGAGCCCAAAAACTCTTAGACGTGGATAGGAGAGAGTGGACCTGAAGGTGGCATGGAGAGGGAGGGAGAGAAGCCTTGTGGCATGAGCAAAGTGTAGAAACTCTAAATTCTAGGCATAGATAGGGTTTATATAGACCCTGCTACGCCATGTAGTGCCACATCATTCCCGCCAATCATGACTATTTATGCAATCAGATCTAAATTTGATTGATGGGATGACATCATCTGATCTAATTAGATTAGAGTCCCTCATAAACCTTCTTAGGTGGTGCCAAGATTCGTCAAATAGGACTCCTTGGTGCCACCTAATTAGAAACCATGAAGCAACCTGGAGTCCCATATAGGAGTCCCATCTGTATGGGACTCCAGGCGTGATCCACATGGGGCGCATGCCTCCCTAGGCGTGCGGCCCCTCCCTTTCTGCCTTTTAGCAGGGGGACAAAGCCCCATGTTTTCTCCTATGGGTGCATGACACATGGGCAGAGGTCTAAGTGTTAAAGATCAACATTTGACCAAAGTCCAAAGATAAGATTTAGCAGGTGATGGAAAATGGTAGGTGTTGTCTCAAATTTATCTCATAAATTAAGATAACCTTTTTCTAACCTGGACACGCTCTAGTCAGACCAAGTAAAGGTTCCTGAGTGTGTCCAAACATATTCGGCTCAGTCGAGATAAGCTTTAATGATTGTTGAAGGAGAACATTAGGCTTAATCGTGTGCTAGTACGATTTCCTTGAACCTAATTGAATCTTATTCAAATCAATTAAACTGGATTAGTTTAATTGATGATATCCAAATCCAAACCCTTGTTTGTGTGATCCAGTTAGTTTGAGTTCCACATGGTAATGGGATATGTCATAATCTCTATCACTGACATCATCGAAATGCCTTCCGATGGATCAGAATCTTTTTGATTCAGACAACTAGTATGATCGATCATTCAAATCATTCTAATTGCTCCCAAAATCCACCAGTGACACCTAGCAGCATATGGTGGCAACCCATCAGAACTAAAAATGAATCTCTTGGTGCAGTTACCTATGTGATTAAGTTTTTCTATATTGAGCTCCGATCGGATTAGGGTTAAGGTGATCTCATCGAATCCTAATTTTCGTCATATGAATTAATCATTCGATTCAAGTCTAATATGAAAATCCTAATAGAAACTCTTTCTATTATTTTACTCTACCATGGCCATGGGCTTATGGACTTGATTCTCATGATCATCATAGGGCTACTCCTCATCTACCGAGGTAGATAGATCCCCTATTGGTGCAATTCAATTCCTACAATGAACATGCTATAGCCATCATATACCTCAGGATTCCGAATGGCTAGGAGATCGAGTTATGGTGTAATCAAACTATAACATCCTCAAGATGAACTGTCGATGCACCTCAGGTCAAAGAACTAGACACACCACTGCAGCTTCGACCCAGTCATCGACGAGAAGGTAGACTTCCTCATGACAGCTCTATAGGTCATGCTCAATGCCCTCATTCTCTAATGATAACCTATACTCTCGCTCCGATGTCTCTACATCGTAGACTCAAGACTCATCTATCCTAAAGAAGTGATCGTACGCCAACCTTCCAGATCAATCACCATCCTCATGATGATACGGTTGAGAGCATTTTATAAGTTAATAATAAAAATTCATGTCTTAAATTTTCAACTCTTGAAAATATGAGCCATCATTACCATTAACTCAAGGGATGTATCACAAACACTTTCAAATACACATTATGATAGAAAATTACCCATTTTATTATTTATAGTCAAAATTATAAGTGTCAGCTAATTCTGGCTTCTAGGGCACACATATCTAACAAACTCCCACTTGACCTAAAGCCAATTGGCTACAAATCTAGGTCCCATCTTCTCAAGGTGGGTTTCGATCTTCCATTGGCCCGACAGCTTTGTGAGTGGGTCAGCTAGGTTGTATGTGGAGTTGACTCTCTTGACCTCGGCATAACCTTTCTTGAGGTAATCTCAGATGAGATGATATCGCCGCTCGATGTAAGGGATATGGCACCATTGTTGTCGTAGTACAAAGGAATGGCATCCGATGGCATCACTCCGATCTCTGTGGTCAATTTTTTATACCAGAATGCCTCCTTCGCAGCTTCTGACACAGTGATGTATACTGCTTCTATGGTGGAATCTGCTATCACTATCTGCTTGGAACTCTTCCAACTAACATCACCACCATTACACATAAACTGACTTTCAGATGTTGACTTTCGATCATCCATATAGGATATAAAATCCGAATCTATATACCCCTAGACATGGAGTTCTCCATTACCAAAAGCCAACAACATATCCTTAGTTCTTTTCAAGTACTAAAGGATACATTTCATAGAAGTTCAATGTTCTTCATCTAGATTCGACTGATATCTGCTCGTGATACTCACAGCATGGGCTATATCAGATCATGTACATAACATAGCATACATGAGCCTCCCTATTGCTAAAGCATAAGAGATCTTGCTCATATGTTCAATCTCCTCAGGTATGTTGGGAAATATTTTCTTGGAGAGAAGAATGCCATATCTGAAGGGTACCAATCCCTTCTTGGAGTTTTCCATGCTAAACCTCTTTAGCACTTCCTCTATGTACATCTTTTGTGAAGGACCAAGCATCCTATTGGTCTATCTCTATAGACTTTGATTCCTAGAATAAAGAATACTTCTCCTAGGTCTTTCATGAAAAATTCTTTAGATAACCACAGTTTCACTATGGTCAACATGGGAATATCATTCCCAATAAGGAGGATACCATCTACGTACAGTACGAGAAAGACAATAGTGCTCCCACTAATCTTTTTGAAAATACATGGTTTCTCCTCATTTTTGATGAAATCAAATAATTTGATCATATCATTAAAATGAGTATTCCAGCTCTGAGATGTTTGCTTAAGTCCATATATGGACCTTTGTAGCTTGCATACTTTGTGATCAGCATCACTAGATGTGAAACCTAGCGGCTGTTCCATATAGATATCTTCCTCAAGGTATCCATTTAGGAACGTCGTTTTCACGTCCATTTGCCATATTTCATAATCTAAATAAGCTGCAACAATAAGCAATGTGCAGATAAATTTTAGTATAGCTATTGGCGAAAAGATATCCTGATAGTCAATGCCTTCATGCTGACTATGACCTTTTGCCACTAATCAAGCTTTGAATGTCTCCACATTCTCATCTACACCAATCTTTCTCTTGTAGATCCATTTACACCCAATAGGTGCTATATCTTCTGATAGATCTATCAAGGTCTAGACTTGGTTTGAGTGCATCGAGTCAATTTCTGACTTCATTGCCTCTAACCATTTTTCAAAGTCGATATCCAGTATTGCCTCATCATTGGTTTTGGGATCACCATGAATCCCATTACCTACAAGGAACATTTTCTCTACTTTCTCTGAAATAATACCTAAGTACCGCTCAGGAGGATGGGAAATTCTTTTCGATATATGAGGTGGAGGAGGTAGTGATTGTATTAGCTCAACCTGATTTGGTTCCATAGGGTCCTTAGCTCGTTGCTCTTGGGAGACTTCCTTCTCTAGCTTGATCTAGTTTCCAATGCCGCTATCTTGAATAAACTATTTTTCAAAAAAAATGGTATGCCGACTCACAATCACATTGTGGTCTTCTGAAATATAGAAATAATATCGTAATGATTCTTTAGGATATCCAATAAATCGAGCTCTAAAGGACCTATAGTCTAACTTGTCTGCTTGTTGTCTTTTGACATTAGCTGGACAATCCCAAATTTTGAGATGACTCAGACTTGGTTTCTTACCATTCCATATCTCATACAGTGTGGTAGGAATGGTTTTAGAAAAAATCCTATTCAGTAAATATATAGCAATTAACAGACTATGTCCCCAAAAAAAATTAGGAAGGTCTGTGAAGCTCATCATGAATCAGACCATATCTAATAGGGTTCGATTTCTTGATTCTGAAACTCCATTGAGTTGAGATATTCAAGATGAAGTCCATTGAGAAACTATGCCATCTTGCCTGAGATAGTATAGGAATTCCCATCTAAGATATTCACCGCCTCGATCTGATCAAAGAATCTTAATATGTTTTTCAGTTTGCTTTTCAACTTCATGTCTGAATTTCTTGAACTTTTCGAAAGCTTCAGACTTGTATCGCATAACATATATGTACCCATATCGAAATAAATAATCGATAAAGATTATGAAGTAATCAAAGTTGCCTCTAGCCGACACATCAAATGGGCCGCATACATCAGTATGTACTGGGGAAAGTAGATCCGTGGCCCTTCCCCATGTCCTACAAAAGGGAGCTTAGTCATTCTGCCATGAAGACATGATTCACAAATTGGATATGGCTCAAAAGTCGATGAACTCAATAGCCCAATTTTCTCTAATTTGTTAACTCCATCTTCTGCTATATGACCTAGCCTTAGGTGCCATAGCTACCTATCATTTGGACTATCCTTCGGTCTTTTTATGGCATTCACATTTTGCTCGATATTAAAGATAGATACATTAATATGTGACTGGTAGAGACCGTTAATGAAGAAATCACTTACAATTTTATTTCTTTCATAAAGAATATTATAATGGTCCTTAAGAAAACTAATTACATAGCCTTCTTATGCTAAACATGAAATAGAAATCAAATTCCTGCTTACGGTAGGCACATAATAATAATCACTAAGTACTAAATTTAAGCCAGATGGTAGTCAAAGAGGATAGGTTCCCACGGCCATAGCAGAAACCCTTGCTTCATTTCCAAAATGTAGAATCATCTCACTATCTCTCAGTCTCTTGCTATTCTCAAGACCCTGCATGGAAGTGCATAAATAAGCATTAGAACCAGAGTCAAGCACCCAACTGGATATAGAAAAAATCATAAGGTTAGATTCAATAATGAGCATACCTCTAGAAGGACTTGTCTCCTTCTTATTCTTCAGGATGGCTAGGTATGTAGGATAGTTCCACTTCCAGTGGTGGTCGTCAATATTACAATGAAAATACTTTTCTTTGTCAATGACCTTCTTCTTTAGCCCTGCCTTCTTTTTTTTTCCTATCTTTCAGCTTCTGTCTTTTCACAGACTTCTTCTTCTTTTCAAAAGAATTTCTCTTGGATGATGTCCTTTCCATAATAAGTACTGAGCCTTTAAAATCTTTTATAGAAAGCTTAGGAGTAACTAGCATATTCATAAGTTCGACTAGAGTATTTTGAAGTTTATGCATATGGTACTTCATGATGAACTGCCCATATGCATCAGTCAAGGATTGTAGAATTATATCATTCTGTAGATCCTGATCTAACATCACTCCAAGCTTTTCAAGCTCTTCTAAGTCCTTGATCATCATCAGACAATGATCTTAGATTGACTGCCCATCATGCATTTTAGCCTTAAATAGACATTTAGTGACCTGATATTTGGTTCTGCGACTCTGTTCACCAAGCAACTCTTGCAAGTGAGCCAACATTTGGTGGGAAGTCTTGATATCTTCATGTTGGCACTGAAGCTCATTAGACATCGAGCCCAACATGTAGTATCTAACCTTGTTATCTTCATCCATCCATTTATCAAGAGACACTCTCTGTTCAGCGGATGGACGGGCTGGTAAGGTGGGAGGATCCCGGTCTAATACATGAGTTAACTTCTCGAAATCCAAAATAATTTTGATGTTCCAGTGCCAATCCTTGTAATTGGATTCGGTCAGTCTATGGGTGTTCAGGATACGAGCTAGTGGGTTGGATGCAAATATTTTTTCTTTTCCTATAGAGAGTCAAAGTTTCTAGTTAGATTTTGTAATTAAGACTTGATCAATTTATTTAGGGGTTTGATTTTTAAACAAATTAGCTTGCACTATTTTCTTTCGATCCCTACACATCCATTGTAGAGATACAAAAATCTCCATGATTAATGATTTCTAGTGGGTGGTGCAGTCCCACCTACTGACTCATCACCTCACCAAATAGTTATTGGTGATGGGTTAGCCAATGAGTGAACAACTCTTGTCTAATGATTTTCTAATCATGGTGCACCCAAGTTTGATCTCTAATTCATGAATCTCACCATTCCCGAAATATTAATCCACTCCTTAGTTAAGTCAGATCCACCATTTGCATAGATTGGATTTCTAATTGGATCTCTCATCATATTCAGAATATTGAGCCAAATCCATCCTCCAGCCTGTAGCATCCAATGTTTACTAGACATGGTTCCATCTTCCTGATGCAACTGAACCACTGTGATCAGTAGAGAATAATCAACCCCAAAAAGGGCCCGCATATCTACAATGGTGGAAGACTTTAGACTTAATCTTTTCTTAGGGAGATTTGATTTAGGTCTCTTTAAACTTGATATAGCCATAACCATTATGACTAACCTAATGGCATGGGTTAGCTCAGATTATTGGGCACCTCAGATCAAGATTGAGCTAATAAATATGGCCTGGTAAGTAAGACTGGTGGAAGGGATATGCCATTAACTCGACAAGAATGCATTCAAATCGAATAGCTTCCAATTAAAAATCAGTCGATCGTATCTGCCAAATTTACTTAGATAGCAAATTATTGAGCTAGAACCAATCAGATTAGCCTATAATCCAGACTTTAACCACTGAGCCTAATTAGGTCTTAACTTGATCGATCACTTATGTGACTCAACCTTGACCTAGACTTAATCCTATTAGGCCGATCAATTTAAGCACTCTTGATCCTATCTAACAGACTCTTGATTCAGTTTGATCAACCGCATGACCTAATTAAGCTATCCAAGCCCAAACCCAATTTTATGAATATGTCTTAGATCTGAAAATTCTTAATTTTAGATCTAATATATTTTATAATTTTAATTCTTAATTAAGTTTAGGGTTCATTAATAAAATATGTAAATAAAATTCTAGGATTTCAGGATTTAGGATTTTATAGAAAATAAGTTTTTGATTTTTGATTAAGGATGAATGCGCAGCACCCCTACACATCATAAGGATACCCCATCAAATGGAAGGAGAGGGCCTTTAAATCCTTCTTTGTTCTTATGATCGGATGACTAAGGGAAATGCCTTAATCAGAAACGTAATGAATCTACAAAACTAGTTAGATCTACATCATATATCATATATAAAAAATGATCTAACTCAAAAATATGTTTTGCATACATCTCAAGTATCATATCATGCATATTTTTAGATTTAAATTATCTCATAAATATTTAAAAAATAAAATTTAAATTTGATCATATCAAATTAAATTTATTCAAGATAACTTTATAGTTCTATTCTGCAACTAGTCTAAACATGCATCAATCATATCTCATATGAACAAAATTAAATAAATTTATTTTTTATTTTTTAGATCTAATTATAATATTTATAATATTAAAAAATAGTAAATAAATAAATATATAAATTATAATTAATTAAATTAAAATTATGATCATGTTAGACTATGCATAGAATAATTCTATTCCTAAACTAATCATGCATCTCGTACATCTTAGATCTAAATTATTTAATTTTAATTTTCTAATTTTAGATCTAATCACATCTCATGTGACATCTAAAATCATTTAATTATTAGATCAAAATTGAAATAAAATCAGATCTAATAAATTTTGGAAACCTAGCTCTGATACCAATTGAAGGAAAAATCCCTGTTTCCCGGGTCAGGTTCGTTTAGCTCTGATTGGATCAAGAGGGATATTTCAAAAATTTTTTTTCTTAGATCTAAATTTGCTCAAAGAATCTTTAGATTTGATCTTATTAATCTGATAAAATAAAATAAAATAAAATAAAATCTAATTTAATCATATCTTTGTTATGGATAATCCTATTATCCTATGATGATCTCGATATTGGTCTGAGGTTTTGGATGTAGCCACGCAAACACCTGACCTCTATCGGTATCCACTCGAACAGGATCTAGAGATCTTCTCCTTCTCAATCTATGCTCCAAAAAATAAATCTAGATCTGATCTTGAAGCTCTTCAAAATGACTTTCGAAAATCAGTCATTGTCTCTTGCAGCAATGCTACCTTCTTCCTTTCTTATCGCCTTTCTCTTGCTCAAATCACACCAAACTCGAGTCCAAAAACCCTTGAACATGGATAGGAGAGAAAGGACCTAAAGGTGGCATAGAGAGAAAGGGAGAGAAGCCTTATGGCATGGGCAAAGGATAGAAACTCTAAATTCTAGGTGCAGATAGAGTTTATATAGACCCTGCTACACCATGCAGTGCCACATCATCCCAACCAATCACGGCATTTTGTACAATCAGATGTAAATCTGATTGATGGGTTGACATCATCTAATCTAATTAGATAAGATTCCCTCATAAACCTCCTTAGGTGGTGCCAAGACTGGTCAAATAGGACTCCTTGGTGTCACCTAATTTGAAACCATGAAGCAACCTGGAGTCCCATCTGTATGGGACTCCAGGCATGATCCTCATGGGGCGCAAGCCTCTCTAGGCATGCACCCCCTCCCTTTTTATCTTTTAGTAGGGGGACAAAGCCCCATGTTCTCTGCTATGGGTGCATGATACATTGGCAGATGTCTAAGTATCAAAGGTCAACATTTGACCAAAGTCCAAAGATAAGATTTAGCAAGTGATGGAAAATGGCAGGTATTGTCTCAAATTTATCTCATAAATTAAGACAACCCTTTTCTAACTTGGACAAGCTCTAGCCAGACCATGTAAAGATTCTTGAGTGAGTTCAAATACATTTGGCTCAGTCGAGATAAGCTTTAATGATTGTTGAAGGAGAACATTAGGCTCAATCGTGTGCTAGTATGATTTTCTTGAATCTTATTCAAATTAGTTGAACTGTGTTAGTCCAATTGATGATATACAGATCCAAACTCTTGTTTGGGTGATCTAGTTAGGTTTAGTTCCATATGATAATGGGATATGTCGTGGTCTCTATCATTGACATCATCGAAACATCTTTCGATGGATCAGAACTTTTCTTATTCAGACAACTAGCATGATCGATCATCCAAATCATTCTAATTGCTCCTAAAATCCATCAGTGACACCTAGCAGCATATGGTGGCAACCCATTGGAATTGAAAATGAACCTCTTGGTGCAGTTACCTGTGTGATTAAGTTCCTCTATCTTGAGCCCCGATCAGATTAGGGTTAAGGTGATCTCGTCAAACCCTAATTTTCGTCATATAAATTAATCATTCTATTCAAGTCTAATATAAAAAACCTAATAGAAACTCTTTCTATTATTTCACTGTACCATGGCCATGGGCTTATGGAATTGATTCTCATGATCATCATAGGGCTGCTCCTCATCTATCGAGGTAGATAGATCTCCTATTGGTACAATCCAATATCTACAATGAACATGCTATAGCCAACATACACCTCAAGATTTCGAATGGCTAGGAGATCGAGTTATGGTGTAGTTAAACTATAATACCCTCAAGATAAACTATCGATGCACCTCAGATCAAAGAACTAGATACACCACTGCAGCTTCGAGCTAGTCATCGACGAGAACGTAGACTTCCTCATTACTACTCGATGTGGTCATGCTCAGTGCCCTCATTCTTTAAGGAGTATCTGTACTCTTGTTTCGGTGTCTCTATACCGTAGACTCAAGACTCATCTATCCTAAAGAAATGATTATACACCAATCTTTCGGATCAATCACCATCCTTATGATGATCCTACGGTCGAGATCAATTTATGAGTTGATAATGAAAATTCAGCTCTTAAATTTTCAACTCTTGAAAATACGAACAATCATTATCATTAACTCAAGGAATGTATCACAGACACTTTCAAATACACATTGTGATAGAAAATAACCCATGTTATGATTTATAGTCAAAATTATAATTTTGCCCTTAAATGTGTATTATAAGTGTCAGCTAATTCAGGCTTCTAGGGCATACATATCTAACAAATTCTCACTTGACCTAAAGCCAATCAGCTACAAATCTAAGTCCCATCTTCTCAAGATGGGTTTCCATCTTCTGCTAGCCCAATGGCTTTGTGAGTGGGTCTACCACATTGTATGTGGAGTCGACTCTCTTGACCTCCACATAACCTTTCTTGAGGTAATCATGGATGAGGTGATATCGCCACTCGATGTACTTAGATTTATGGTGAGACCATGGCTCCTTAGCAAGGGCTATGGTGCCATTATTATCGCAGTACAGAGGAATGACATTCGATGGCATCACTTCGATCTCTGTGATAAATTTATTGTATCAGAATAACTCCTTCGCAACTTCTGACACAGCGATGTATTCTACTACCATGGTGAAAGCTGCTATTACTATTTGCTTGAAATTCTTCCAACTGACAACACCATCATTACATACAAACAAACTCTCTGATGTTTACTTTTGATCATCTATATCGGACAAAAAATTTGAATTTGTATACCCCTGGACTTGGAGTTCTCCATCACCAAAAATCAATAACATATCCTTAGTTCTTCTCAAGTACTTAAGGATACATTTTACAGAAGTCCAGTGTTCTTCTTTTGGATTCTACTGATATCTGCTTGTGATACTCACAGCATGGGCTATATTAGGTCGTGTACATAACATGGCATACATGAGGCTCCCGATTGCTGAAGCATAAGGAATCTTGCTCAAATTTTCAATCTCCTTAGATGTGTTGGGACATATTTTCTTGGAGAGATGAATGCCATGTTTGAAGGGTGCCAATCCCCTCTTAGAGTTTTCCATGCTAAACCTCTTTAGCACTTCTTCTATGTACATCTTCCATGAAAGACCTCGCATCCTATTCGATCTATCTCTATAGACTTTGATTTCTAGAATAAATGATGCTTCTTCTAGGTCTTTCATGGAGAATTTTTTAGATAACCATATTTTAACTATGGTCAACATGGGAATATCATTCCCAATAAGGAGGATATCATCTACCTATAATACAAGGAAGACAATAGCGCTCCCATTGACCTTTTTGAAAATACATGATTCCTTATCATTTTTGATGAAATCAAATAATTTGATCACATCATTAAAATATGTATTCTAACTCTGAGATGCTTGCTTAAGTTCATATATGGACCTTTGCAGCTTGCATACTTTATGATCAGCATCACTGGATGTGAAACCTAGAAACTGTTCCATATAGATATCTTCCTTAAGGTATCCATTTAGGAATACTTTTTTCACATTCATTTGCAATATTTCATAATCAAAATAAGCTGCAACAGCAAGTAATGTGCGGATGGATTTTGGCATAGCTATTGAAGAAAAGGTATCCTAATAGTCAATGCCTCCACGTTGACTATAATCTTTTGCCACTAATCTAGCTTTGAATGTCTCCACATTTTTATCCACACCAATCTTTCTCTTGTAGATCCATTTAAACCCAATAGGTACTATATCTTCTAATGGATCTATCAAGGTCCAGACTTGGTTTGAGTGCATCAAGTCAATTTCTGACTTCATTGCCTCTAACCACTTTTCGGAGTTGATATCCGATATCGCCTCGTCAAGGTTTTAGGATCACTATGAACCCCATTACCTATGAGGAACATTTTCTCTACTTCCTTTAAAATAGTACCTAAGTACCTCTCAGGGGGACAAAAAATCCTTTCCAATCTACGAGGTGGAAAAGGTAGTGATTATATTGGGTCAACCTGATATGGTTCCATGGGATCCTTAGCTCGTTGCTCTTAGGAGACTTTCTCCTCTAGCTTGATCTGCTTTCCAATGCCGCTATCTTGAATAAACTATTTTTCAAGAAAAATGGCATGCCGACTCACAATGATATTGTGGTATTCTAGAATGTAGAAATAATATCCTAATGATTCTTTAGGATATCCTATAAATCGAGCTCTGAAGGACCTATAGTCTAACTTGTCTTCTTGTTGTCTTTTGACATAAGCTGGACAACCCCAAATTTTGAGATGACTCAGACTTGGTTTCTTACTATGCCATATCTCATACGGTGTGGTAGAAACAGTTTTAGAGAGAACCCTATTCAGTAAAGATAGAGTAGTTAACAGACTATGTCCCCAAAGAAAATCAAGAAGGTCTGTGAAGCTCATCATGGTTCAGACCATATCTAATAGGGTCCGATTTCTTCATTCTGAAACCCCATTGAGTTGAGGTATTCCAGGTGAAGTCCATTGAGAGACTATGCCATTTTGCCTGAGATAGTCGAGGAATTCTCGACTAAGATATTCACCTCTTCGATCTGATCGAAGAATCTTAATGGATTTTCTAATTTGGTTTTCGACTTCATGTCTGAATTTCTTAAATTTTTTAAAAGCTTCAGACTTGTGTCTCATAAGACACACGTACCCATACCGAGATAAATCATCGGTAAAGGTTATGAAGTAATCAAAGTTGCCTTTGGCTGACACATCAAATGGACTACACACATCAGTATGTTCTAGGGCAAGTAGATCCATGGCCCTTTCCCTATGTCCTACAAAAGGGAGCTTACTCATTTTGCCATGAAATCATAATTCAAAAATTGGATATGGCTTAGAAGTCAACGCACTCAATAGCCCGATTTTCATCAATTTGTTAACCCTATCTTCTGCTATATGACCTAGCCTTAGGTGCCATAGATACCTATCATTTGGACCATCCTTGGGTAATTTTACAGCATTGACATTTTGCTCGGTATTAAAGATAGATACATTAATATGTAACTGGTAGAGACCGTTAATAAAGAAACCACTTATAATTTTATTTCTTTCATAAAGAATATTATAATGGTCCTTAAGAAAACTAATTACATAGCCTTCTTGTGCTAAACATGAAACAGAAATCAAATTCTTGCTTGCGGTAGGCACATAATAACAATCCCTAAGTACTAAATCTAAGCTAGATGGTAGTCAAAGAGGGTAGGTTCCCACGGCCACAGTGGCAATCCTTGCTCCATTTTCAACATATAGGATCATCTCACCATCCCTCAGCCTCTTACTATTCTCAAGGCCCTACATGGAAGTGCACAAATAAGCACTAGAATCAGAGTCAAGAACCCAAACGGATGTAGAGAAAATCGTAAGGTTAGATTAAATAACGAGCATACCTCCAGAAGGACCTATCTCCTTCTTATTCCTCATGATGGTCAGGTATGTAGGGCAGTTCCACTTTTAGTTGTCGTCAATATTACAATGAAAATACTTTCCTTTGTTAGTGACCTTCTTCTTTAGCTCTGCCTTCTTTTTTTTCCACCTTTCACCTTCTGCCTTTTCACAGACTTCTTCTTTCCAAAAGATATTCTCTTGGATGATGTCCTTTCAATAGCAAGTACTGAGCCTTTAGAACCTTTCATAGATAGCTTAGCAGTAACCAGTATATTTATAAGTTTGGCTAGAGTATTTTGAAGTTTATGCATATGGTAGTTCATGATGAACTATCCATATGCATCCGTCAAGGATTGCAGAATTATATCATTTTAAAGATCCTAGTCTAACTTCACTCCAAGCTTCTCAAGCTCTTTCAAGTCCTTGATCATCATCAGACAATGATCTTAGACTGACTGCCCATCATGCATTTTAGCCTTAAACAGTCATTTAGTGATCTGATATTTGGTTGCACGACTCTATTCACCAAACAACTCTTGTAGGTGAGCCAACATTTGACGGATAGTCTTGATATTTTCACGTTGGCACTGAAGCTCATTAGACATCGAGCCCAACATGTAGTATCTAACATTATAATCTTCATCCATCCATTTATCAAGAGATACTCTCTGTTCAGCGGACATATGGGTTGGTAAGGTGGGAGGATCCTTGCCCAATACTTGAGTTAACTTCTCAAAATCCAAAATGATTTTAAAGTTTTAGAGCCAATCCTTGTAATTGGGTCTGGTCAGTCTATTGGTGTTCAGGATACGAGCTAGTGGATTGGATGTAGACTTTTTTCTTTTTTCTGTAGAGAGTCAAAGTTTTTAGTTAGATTTTATAATTAAGACTTGATCAATTTATTTAGAAGTTTGATTTTTAAATAAATTAGCTCCTACTATTTTCTTTGAATCACTACACTCCCTCTATATAGATGCAAAAATCTTCATGATTAACAAATTCTAGTGGGTGGTGCAGTCCCATCAACTGACTCATCATCTCACCTAATAGTTATTGGTGATGGGTTAGCCAATGAGGGAACAACTCTTATCCAATTATTCTCTAATCATGGTGTACCCAAGCTTGATCTCTAATTCATAAATCTCACCATGCCCGAAATATTGATCCACTTCTTAGTTAAGTCAGACCCACCATTTGCATAGATTAGATTTTTAACTGGATCTCTCATCATATCCAAAATATTAAGCCCAATCCAACCTCTAGCCCGTAGAATCAAATGCCTAATAGATATGATTGCGTCTTTCTGGTGCAATTGAACCACTATGACCAGTCGAGAACAATCAACCCCAGGAAGGGCCCGTATATCTACAATGGTGGAAGATCTTAGACTTAATTTTTTCTTAGCGAGATTTGATTTAGGTCTCTTTAAACTTGACTTGACATAGCCATAACCATTATAACTAACCTAGTGGCATGGGTTACCTCGGATTATTAGCCATCTTAGATCAAGACTGAGTCAATAAATATGGCCACGTAAGTGAGATCGGTAGAAGGGATATGCCATTAACTCGACAAGAATGCATTCGAGTCGAGTAGCTTTCAATTAAAAACCAGTCGATTGTATCTGACAAACTTACCTTAGACAGCAAATTATTGAGCCAGAACCGATCGGGTTAGCCTATAATCCAGACTCTAATCACTGAGCCTAATTTAGTCTTAATTTGATCGATCACTCATGTGACTCAACCTTGACCCAGACTTAATCCTATTAGGCTGGTCAATTTAAGCACTCTTGATCCCATCTAATCAACTCTTGATTTGATTTAATCAACTGCTTGACCTAATTGAGCTACCCAAGCCCAAACCCAATTTTATGAATATGTCTTAGATCTAAAAATTCTTAATTTTAGACCTAATATATTTCATAATATTAATTCTTAATTAAGTTTAGGGTTCATAAACAAAACATGTAAATAAAATCCTATGGTTTTAGGATCTAGGATTTTGCAGAAAATAAATTTTTGATTTTTGATTAAGGATGAACATGTAGCACCGCTATACATCATAAGAACATCCCATCGAATCAGAGAAGAGGACCTTTAAATCCTTCTTTATTCATATGATCGAACGGCCAAGGAAAATGCCTTAATCAGAAATATGATGAATCTATAAAACTAGTTTGATCTATATCATATATCACATATAAAAATTGATCTAACTTAAAAACATGCTTTGCATACATCTCATGTATCATATAATGTATGTTTTTAGATCTAAATTATCTTATAAATATTTAAAAATAAAATTTAAATTTGATCTTATCAAATTAAATATATTCAAGATAACTTTGTAGATCTATTCTACCACTAGTCTAAACATGCATCAATCATATCTCATATGAATAAAATTAAATAAATTTGTTTTCTATTTTTTAGATCTAATTATAATATTTATAATATTAAAAATAGTAAATAAATAGATCTAAAAATTATAATTAATTAAATTAAAATTATAATCATGTTAGACTACACATAGAATAATTCTATTCCTAGTCTAATCATGCATCTCATACATCTTAGATCTAAATTTTTTAATTTTAATTTTTTGATTTTAGATCTAATCACATCTCATGTGACATCTAAAATTATCTAATTATTAAATTAAAATTAAAATAAAATTAGATCTAATAAATTTTGGAAACCTAACTCTGATACCAGTTGAAGAGAAAAATCCTATTTCTTGGGTCAGGTTCATTCAGATCTGATTGGATCAAGAGGAATATTTTCAAAATTTTTCCTCTTAGATCCAAATTAGACATGAGACTCTTCAAATCTAATCTTATTAATTTGATAAAAATAAAATAAAATAAAATTAAATCTAATTTAATCATACCTTTGTTATGGGTAATCCTATTACCCTATGATGATCCCGATGTTTGCTTGAGGTTCTAGATGTAGCCATGCAAGCGCCTAGCCTCTACCGATATCCACTCAGATAGGATCTAGAGATCTTCTCCTTCTCAATCTATGCTCCAAAAATTAGATCTAGATCTGATCTTGAAGGTCTTCAAAATGGCTTTTGAAGATCAGTCATTGTCTTTTGCAATAGTGCTGCCTTCTTTCTTTCTTGTCGCCTTTCTCTTGCTCGAATCGCACCAAAGTCGAGCCCAAAAACTCTTGGACATGGATAGGAGAGAGAGGACCTAAAGGTGTCATAGAGAAGAAGAGAGGGAAGCCTTGTGGCTTTGGTAAAGGGTAGAAACACTAAATTATAGGCACAGATAGGTTTTATATAGACCCGACTGCACCATGCAGTGCTACATTATCCCGATCAATCATGGCTCTTCATGCAATCAGATCTACATCTGATTGGTGGAATGACATCATCTAATCTAATCAGATTAGAGTCCCTCATAAACCTGCTTAGGTGGCACCAAGATGGGTCAAACAGGACTTCTTGGCACCAGCTAATTTAAAACCATGAAGCAACCTAGAGTCCCATTCGTATGGGACTCAAGGCATGATCCTCATGGGATGCATGCCTCCCTAGGCATGTGCTCCCTCCCTTTTTGCCTTTTAGTAGGGGGACAAAGCCCCATGTTCTCTCCTATAGGTGCATGACACATGGGTAGATGTCTAAGTATCAAAGGTCAATATTTGACCAAAGTCCAAAGATAAGATTTAGCAAATGATGGAAAATGGCAAGTGTTGTCCCAAATTTATCTCATAAATTAAGACAACCCTTTTCTGAACTGGACAAGCTCCAGTTAGACCAAGTAAAGGTTCTTGAGTGAGTCCACACATATTTGGCTCAGTCGAGACAAGCTTTAATGATTATTGAAGGAGAATATTAAGCTCAATCGTATGCTAGCGTAATTTCCTTGAACTTAATTGAATCTTATTCAAATCAATTGAACTGGGTTAGTCCAATTGATGATATCCCGATCCAAAACCTTGTTTGTGTGATCTAATTAGGTTTAGTTCCATATGGTAATGAGATATGTCGCTATCTCTATCATTGACATCATCGAAACACCTTCCAGTGGATCAGAACTTTTCTAATTCAGACAACTAGTATGATCGATCATTCAAATCATCCTAATTGCTCCCAAAATCCACCTGTGACACCTAGCAGCATATGGTGGCAACCCATCAGAACTAAAAAAGAACCACTTGGTGCAATTACCTGTGTGATTAAGTTTCTCTATCTTGAGCCCCGATCGGATTAGGGTTAAGGTGATCTTGTCAAACCATAATTTCCATCATATGAATTAATCATTTGATTCAAGTCTAATGTGAAAACTATAATAGAATCTCTTTCTATTATTTCACTCTACCATGGCCATGGGCTTATTGACTTGATTCTCATGATCATTATAGGACTGCTCCTCATCTACTGATGTAGATAGATCCCCTATTGGTGCAATCCAATTCCTATAATGAACATGCTATAGCCAACATACACCTCAAAGTTCCGAATGGCTAGGAGATTGAGTTATGGTGTAGTCAAACTATAACACCGTCAAGGTGAACTATCGATACACCTCAGGTTAAAGAACCAGACACACCACTGTAGCTTCGAGCCAGTCATCGATGAGAAGGTAGACTTTCCCATGACTGCTCGAGGTGGTCATGCTCAATGCCCTCATTCTCTAACGAGTATCTGTACTCTCGCTCTGGTGTTTCTATACTATAGACTAAAGACACATCTATCCTAAGAAAATGATCATACACCAACCTTCTGGATCAATCACCATCCTCATCATGATTCTACGATCGAGTGCATTTTTTGAGTTAATAATTAAAATTCATGTCTTAAATTTTCAACTCTTGGAAATATGAACCATCATTACCATTAACTCATAGGATGTATCATAGATACTTTTAAATACACATTATGATCGAAAATAATCAATTTTAGTATTTATAGTCAAAATTATAATTTTATTCATAGATGTGTATTATAAGTACAACCAATTTCTAGCTTCTAGGGCACACATATCTAACAAACTCGCACTACACCTAAAGCCAATTGGCTATAAATCTAAGTCCCATCTTCTCAAGATGGATTTTGATCTTCTACTGGCCTAATGGCTTTGTGAGTGGGTCTGCCACGTTATATGTGGAGTCGACTCTCTTGATCTCGACATAATATTTCTCATGGTAATCATGGATGAGGTGATATCAGCGATCAATGTGCTTGAATTTTCGATGAGACCTCAGCTCCTTAGTAAGGGCTATGGCGCTATTATTGTCGCAGTATAGAAAAATAGTATCCGATGGCATCACTCCAATCTCTGTAATGAATTTCTTGTACTAGAATGCCTCCTTTGTAGCTTCTGACACAATGATGTATTCTGCTTCTATGGTGGAATCTACTATCACTATCTGCTTGGAACTCTTTTAATTGATAGCACCACCATTACACACAAACAGACTCCCAGATGTCGACTTTCGATCATCTATATCGGACATAAAATCCAAATCTGTATACCATTAGACTTGGAGTTCTCTATTACCAAAAACCAACAACATATCCTTAGTTCTTCTCAAGTACTTAAGGATACATTTCACAGAATTCCAGTGTTCTTCATCTGGATTCAACTGATATCTGCTCATGACACTCACAACATGGGCTATATTAGGATGTGTACATAATATGCCATACATGAGGCTCCCTATTGCTGAAGCATAAGGGATCTTGCTCATACATTCAATCTCCTCAAGTGTGTTGGGATATAATTTCTTGGAGAGATGAATGCTATGTCTGAAGGATACCAATCCCCTCTTGAAGTTTTTCATGATAAACCTCTTTAGTACTTCCTCTATGTACATCTTCTGTGAAAGACCTAGAATCCTATTTGGTCTATCTCTAAAGACTTTGATTCCTAGAATGAAGGATGGTTCTCCTCGATCTTTCATGAAGAATTTTTTAGATAACCACATTTCAACTATGGTCAACATGGGAATATCATTCCTAATAAGGAGGATATCATCTACGTACAGTACGAGGAAGACAATAGAGCTCCCACTGATCTTTTTGAAAATACATGGTTCCTCATTTTTTATGAAACAAAATAATTTGATCGTATCATTAAAATGAGTATTCCAGCTCTAAAATGCTTGCTTAAATCCATATATGGATCTTTGCAGCTTGCATACTTTGTGATCAGCGTCACTGGATGTGAAACCTAGCGACTGTTCCATATAGATATCTTTCTCAAGGTATCCATTTAGGAATACCATTTTCATATCCATTTTCAATATTTTATAATCAAAATAAGCTGCAATAGCAAGCAATATGTGGATGAATTTTAGCATAGCTATTGGCAAAAAGATATCTTGATAGTCAATGCCTTCACGCTGACTGTAATCTTTTGCCACTAATCTAGCTTTGAATGTTCTCACATTTTCATCTGCACCAATCTTTTTCTTGTAAATCCATTTACACCCAATAGGTACTATATCTTCTGATTGATCTATCAAGATTTAGACTTGGTTGGAGCGCATCGATATAATTTCTGACTTCATTGCCTCTAACCACTTTTTAGAGTTGATATCCGATATCGTCTCGTCATGTGTTTTGGGATCACCATGAATCGCATTACCTACGTGGAACATTTTCTTTACTTTCTTTGAAATAGTACCTAAGTGCCTCTCAAAGGGATGAAAAACCCTTTTCAATCTGTGAGGTAGAGGAGGTAGTGATTGTATTGGCTCAACTTGACTTGGTTCCATAGGATCCTTAGCTCATTGCTCTTGGGAGACTTTCTTCTCTAGCTTGATCTGCTTTCCAATGCCGCTATCTTGAATACTATTTTTTAAGAAAAATGGCATGCCAACTCATAATCACATTGTGGTCTTCTGGGATGTAGAAATAATATCCTAATGATTCTTTAGGATATCCTATAAATCAAGCTCTAAAAGACTTATAGTCTAACTTGTCCGCTTATTGTCTTTTGAGATGAGTCGAACAATCCCAAATTCTAAGATGACTTAGACTTGGTTTCTTACCATGCCATATCTCATACGATGTGGTAGGAATGATTTTAGAGGGAACTTGATTTAGTAAATATATAGTAGCTAACAGACTATGTCCCCAAAGAAAATCAGGAAGGTCTATGAAGCTCATCAACGATTAGACCATATTTAATTGGGTTCGATTTCTTCGATCTGAAACCCCATCGAGTTGAGGTGTTTCAAGTGGAGTCCATTGATAGACTATGCTATTTTGCCTAAGATAGCCCAAAAATTTTTGACTAAGGTATTCATCTCCTCTATCTGATCGAAGAATCTTAATGGATTTTCTAATTTGCTTTTCGACTTCATGTCTGAATTCCTTGAACTTTTTAAAGGCTTCAAACTTGTGTCTCATAAGATACATAGACCCATACCGAGATGAATCATCGATAAAGATTATGAAGTAATCAAAGTTTTCTCTGACCAATATATCAAATGGGCCGCACACATTAGTATGTACTGGGGCAAGTAGATCCGTGGCCCTTTCTCCATGTCCAACAAAAGGAAGCTTAGTCATTTTGTCATAAAGACATGATTCACATATTGGATATGGCTCAAAAGTCAACGGACTCAATAGCCCAATTTTCTATAATTTATTAACCCAATCTTCTACTATATGACCAAGCCTTAGGTGCCATAGATACCTATCGTTTGGACTATCCCTGGGTCATTTTGCGGCATTCACATTTTGCTCGATATTAAAGATAGATATATTAATATGTAATTGGTAGAGATCCTTAATGAAGAAACAACTTGCAATTTTATTTCTTTTATAAAGAATACTATAATGGTCCTTAAGAAAACTAATTACATAGCCTTCTTATGCTAAACATGAAATAGAAATCAAATTCATGCTTGCGGCAGGCACATAATAACAATCCCTAAGTACTAAATCTAAGCCAGATGTAGTCAAAGAGGGTAGGTTCCCATGGCCACAGCAGCAATCCTAGCTCTATTTTCGACATATAGGATCATTTCTCATCCCTTAGCCTCCTGCTATTCTCAAGATCCTACATGAAAGTAAACAAATGAGCACTAGAACCAGAGTCAAGCACCCAACTGGATGCAGAAAAAATCGTAAGGTTAGATTCAATAACTAGCATACCTCCAGAAGGACCTGTCTCCTTCTTATTCTTCAGGATGGCTAGGTATGTAGGGCAATTCTGCTTCCAGTGGTCATTAATACTACAATGGAAACACTTTTCATTGTCAGCGGCCTTCTTCTTCAGCTCTGCCTTATTTTTCTTTCCACCTTCCACCTTCTACCTTTTTATAGACTTCTTCTTCTTTCCAAAAGATATTCTCTTGGATGATGTCCTTTCCATAGCAAGTACTGAGCCTTTAGAACCTTTCATAGATAGCTTAGCAGTAACCAGTATATTTATAAGTTTGGCTAGAGTATTTTGAAGTTTATGCATATAGTAGTTCATGATGAACTACCCATATGCATCAGTCAAGGATTGCAGAATTATATCATTTTAAAGATCCTAGTCTAACTTCACTCCAAGCTTCTCAAGCTCTTTCAAGTCCTTGATCATCATCAGACAATGATCTTAGACTGACTGCCCATCATGCATTTTAGCCTTAAACAGTCATTTAGTGATCTGATATTTGGTTGCACGACTCTATTCACCAAACAACTCTTGCAGGTGAGCCAACATTTGATGGACAGTCTTGATATTTTCATGTTGGCACTGAAGCTCATCAGACATCGAGCCCAACATGTAGTATCTGACCTTGTTATCTTCATTCGTCCATTTGTCAAGAGACGCTCTCTATTCAGTGGATAGATGGGCTGGTAAGGTGAGCGGATCCTGGTCCAATAGATGAGTTAACTTCTTAGAATCCAAAATAATTTTAAAATTTCGAAGCTAATACTTGTAATTGGGTTCGATCTGTCTATGGGTGTCTAGGATACAAGCTAGTGGGTTGGATGCAGACATTTTTTCTTTTCCTATAGAGAGTCAAAGTTTCTAGTTTGATTTTGTAATTAAGACTTCATCAATTTATTTAGCAGTTTAATTTTTAAATAAATTAGCTCTCACTATTTTCATCGGATCCCTACACTCTCTTTGTAGAGATGCAAAAATCTTCATGATTAATAATTTCTAGTGGGTGGTGCAGTCCCACCAACTAACTAATCATCTCAGCTAACAATTATTGGTAATGGGTTAGCCAATGGGTGAACAATAATTTTTCAATGATTCTCTAATCATGCTGCACCCAAGCTTGGTCTCTAATTCATGAATCTCACCATGCTTAGAATATTGATCCACTTCTTTGTTAAGTTAGACCCACCATTTGCATAGATTGGATTCCTAATTGGGTCTCTCACCATATTCAAAATATTGAGCTTAATCCATCCTCCAGCCCATATTGCATCTTCCCGGTGCAACTGAACCACTATGACCAGTCGAGAACAATCAATCCCGAAAATGACCTGCATATCTATAATAGTGAAAGACCTTAGACTTAATCTCTTCTTTGAGAGGTTTGATTTAGGTCTCTTCAAACTTGACTTGATATAGCCATAACCATTATGACTAATCTAGTGGCATGAGTTAGCTCGGATTATTAGCCATCTTAGATTAGGACTGAGCTGACAAATATGGCCAGATAAGTGAGACTGGTGGAAGGGACATGCCATTAGCTTGACAAGAATGCATTCAAGTCGAGTAGCTGCCAATTAAAAATTAGTCGATCGTATCTGCCAAACTTACCTTAGACAGCAAATTGTTGAGCCAAAACCAATAGAGTTAGCCTATAATCTAGACTCTAACCACTAAGCCTAATTTGGTCTTAACTTGATCGATCACTCATGTGACTCGATCTTGACCCAGACTTAATCCTATTAGGCTGGTCAATTTAAGCACCCTTGATCCCATCTAATCGACTCTTGATTTTATTTGATCAACTACTTGACCTATTTGAGCTACCCAAGCCTGAACCCAATTTTATGAATATATCTTAGATCTAAAAATTCTAAATTTTAGACCTAATATATTTCATAATCTTAATTCTTAACTAAGTTTAGGGTTCATAAATAAAATATATAAATGAAATTCTAGGATTTCAGGATCTAGAATTTTGTAGAAAATAAGTTTTTGATTTTTGATTAAGGACGAACGCACAGCACCCCTACACATCATAAGAACATCCCAATGAATGGGAGGAGAAGGCTTTTAAACCCTTCTTTATTCTTATGATCAGATGGCTAAGGGGAATGCCTTAATCAGAAACATGATGAATCTATAAAACTAGTTAGATCTACATCATAAGTCACATATAAAAATTGATCTAACTTAAAAATATCTTTTACATACATCTCATGTATTATATCATGCATGTTTTTAGATCTAAATTATCTCATAAATATCTAAAAAATAAAATTTAAATTTAATCATATCAAATTAAATTTATTCAAGTTAACTTTGTAGATTTATTGTACAACTAGTCTAAACATGCATCAATCATATCTCATATGAACAAAATTAAATAAATTTATTTTCTATTTTTTAGATCTAATTATAATATCTATAATATTAAGAAAATAGTAAATTAATAGATTTAAAAATTATAATTAATTAAATTAAAATTATGATCATGTTAGACTACACGTAGAATAATTCTATTCTTAATCTAATCATGCATCTCATACATCTTAGGTCTAAATTATTTAATTATCATTTTTTCATTTTAGATCTATTCAAATCTCATGTGACATCGAAAATTATCTAATTATTAGATCAAAATTGAAATAAAGTTAGATCTAATAAATTTTAGAAACCTAGCTCTGATACCAATTGAAGGAAAAAATCTTATTTCCCGGGTTAGGTTCATTCTGATCTGATTGGATCAAGAGAGATATTTTGAAAATTTTTCTCTTAGATCCAAATCTAAGAATTTTTAGATCTAATCTTATTAAACTAATTAAATTAAATTAAATTAAATTTAATTATACCTTTGTTATGGGTAATCCTATTACCCTATGATGATCCCGATGTTTGTCTGAGCTTTTGGGTGAAGCCACGCAAGCACCTAGCCTCTACTGGTATCCACTCGGATAGGATCTAGAGTTCTTCACCTTTTCAATCTGTGCTCCAAAAATTAAATCTTGATCTGATCTTGATGGTCTTCAAAATGGGTTTTGAAGATCAGTCGTTGTCTCTTGCAGCAGTGCTGCCTTCTTCCTTTCTCGTCGCCTTTCTCTTGCTCGGATCGCCCCAAACTAGAGTCCTAAAACTCTTGGACATGGATAGGAGAGAGGACTTGAAGGTGGCATGGTGAGGAAGGAAGAGAATCCTTGTGGCATGGGCAATGGGTAGAAACTCTAAATTCTAGGCACAGATAGGATTTACATAGACCCTACTGTGCCATGCAGTGCCACATCATCCCAGCCAATCATGGCTATTTGAGCAATCAGATCTAAATTGAATTGGTGGAATGTCATCATTTGATCCAATTAGATTAGAGTCCCTCATAAACCTCCTTAGGTGGTGCCAAGACTGGTCAAACAAGACTCCGTAGCACGACCTAATTTGAAATCATGAAGCAACCTGGAGTCCCATCTATATAGGACTCAAGGCATGATCCTCATGGGATGCACGGCTCCTTAGGCATGCACCCCCTCCCTTTCTATCTTTTAGTAGAGGGACAAAGCCCCATGTTCTCTTCTATAGGTGCATGACACATGGATAGATGTCTAAGTGTCAAAGGTCAATATTTGACCAAAGTCCAAAGACAAGATTTACTAGGTGATGAAAAATGGCAAGTATTATCTTAAATTTATCTCATAAATTAAGACAATCCTTTTCTAATCTGGACAAGCTCCAGTCAAACCAAGTAAAGGTTCTTGAGTAGGCCCAAATATATTTGGCTCAGTCGAGAAAAGCTTTAATGATTATTGAAGGAGAACATTAGGCTCAATCGTGTGCTAGTATGATTTCCTTGAACCTAATTGAATCTTATTCAAATCAATTGAACTAGATTAGTCTAATTGATGATATCCAGATCCAAACCTTTATTTGTATGATCCAGTTAGGTTTAGTTTCGTATGGTAATGGGATATGTCACAATCTCTATCATTGCCGTCATCGAAACGTCTTTCGGTGGATCGAAACTTTTCTAATTCAGACAACCAGTACGATCGATCATCCAAATCATCCTAATTGCTTCCAAAATCTACCTGTGACACCTAGCAGCATATGGTGGCAATCCATCAGAACTAAAAATGAACCTCCTAGTGCAGTTACCTATGTGATTAAGTTCCTCTATCTTGAGCCCCAATCGGATTAGGGTTAAGGTGATCTCGTCAAACCCTAATTTCCGTCATATGAATTAATCATTCGATTCAAGTTTAATGTGAAAACCCTAATAGAAACTTATTCTATTATTTCACTCTGCCATGGCCATGGGCTTATGAACTTGATTCTCATGATCATCATAGGGCTGCTGCTCATCCACCGAAGTAGATAGATCCCCTATTGGTGCAATTCAATTCCTATAATGAACATGCTATAGCCAATATACACCTCAGGATTCTGAATGGCTAGGAGATCGAGTTATGGTATAGTCAAACTATAACACTATCAAGATAAACTATCGATACACCTTAGATCAAAGAACCAGACACACCACCGTAGCTTCGAGCTAGTCATCGACGAGAAGGTAGACTTCCCCATGACTGCTCGAGGTGGTCGTGCTCAGTGCCTTCATTCTCTAACGAGTACCTATACTCTCACTCTGATGTTTTTACACCATAGACTCAAGATTCATCTATCCTAAAGAAGTGATCATACACCAACCTTCCGGATCAATCACCATCCTCATGATAATCCTACGGTCGAGTGCATTTTATGAGTTAATAATTAAAATTCATGTCTTAAATTTTTAACTCTTGAAAATACGAACCATCATTACCATTAACTCAAGTGATGCATCACAGACACTTTCAAATACACATTATGATCGAAAATAACTCATTTTCTTTTTTATAGTCAAAATTGTAATTTTGTTCTTAGATGTGTATTACAAGTGTCAGCTAGTTCTGGCTTCTAGGGTACACATATCTAACAAACTCCTACTTGACCTAAAGCAAATTGGCTATAAATCTAAGTCCCATCTTCTCAAGATGGGTTTCGATCTTCTGCTTGCCCAACGGCTTTGTGAGTGGGTTTGCCATGTTATATGTGGGGTCGACTCTTTTGACCTCAACATAACCTTTCTTAAGGTAATCGTGGATAAGGTGATATCGCCAGTCGATGTGCTTAGATTTCTGGTAAGACCTCGGTTCCTTAGTAAGGGCTATGGCGCCATTGTTGTCAAAGTATGGAGGAATGGCATCCGATGGCATCACTCCAATCTCTACAATGAATTTCTTGTACCAAAATGCCTCCTTCATAGCTTCTGGCATAGCGATGTATTCTGATTCCAAGGTGGAATCTGCTATCACTGTTTAATTGGAACTCTTCTAATTGATAGCACCACCATTACACACAAACAGACTCCTAGATGTCGACTTTCGATCATCTATATCGGACATAAAATCTGAATCTGTATATCCCTAGACTTGAAGTTCTCCATTACTAAAAATCAACTACATATCCTTAGTTCTTCTCAAGTACTTAAGGATACATTTCATAGAAGTCTAATGTTCTTCACCTGAATTCGACTGTTATCTACTCGTGACACTCACAACATAGGCTATATCAGGATGTGTAAATAATATGGCATACATGAGGCTCCCTATTGCTGAAGCATAAGGGATCTTGCTCATACGTTCAATCTCCTCAAGTGTGTTGGGATATAATTTCTTGAAGAGATGAATGCCATGTCTGAAGGGTACCAATCCCCTCTTGAAATTTTTCATGATAAACCTCTTTAGTACTTCCTCTATGTACATCTTCTGTGAAAGACCTAGCATCCTATTCGGTCTATCTCTATAGAATGAAGGATGCTTCTTCTAGATCTTTCAAGGAGAATTCTTTAGATAACCATATTTCAACTATGGTCAACATGAAAATATTATTCCTAATAAGGAGGATATCATCTACGTACAATACGACGAAGACAATAGCGCTCCCATTGATCTTTTTGAAAATACATGATTCCTCCTCATTTTTGATGAAATCAAATAATTTGATCATATCATTAAAATTAGTATTCCAACTTTGAGATGCTTGCTTAAATCCATATATGGATCTTTGCGGCTTGCATACTTTGTGATCAGCATCACTGGATGTGAAACCTTGTGGCTATTCCATATAGATATCTTTCTCAAGGTATCCATTTTGGAATGCCGTTTTCACGCCCATTTGCCATATTTCAAAATTGAAATAAGCTACAATAGCAAGCAATGTGCGGATGGATTTTAGCATAGCTATTGGCTAAAAGGTATCCTGATAGTCAATGCCTTCACGTTGACTATAATCTTTTGCCACTAATCTAGCTTTGAATGTCCCCAAATTTCCATCTGCACCAATCTTTTTCTTGTAGATCCATTTACACCCAATAGGTACTATATCTTCTGATAGATCTATCAAGATCTAGACTTGGTTTGAGTGCATCGAGATAATTTCCGACTTCATTGCCTCTAACCGCTTTTTGGAGTCAAAATCTGATATCGTCTCGTCATGGGTTTTGGGATCACCATGAATCCCATTACCTATGAGGAACATTTTCTCTACTTTCTCTGAAATAGTACCTAAGTGCCTCTCAAAGGGATGGAAAATTCTTTTTGATCTACGAGGTAGAAGAGGTAGTGATTGTATTGGCTCAACTTGATTTGGTTCTATAGGGTCCTTAGCTCATTGCCCTTGAGAGACTTTCTCCTCTAGCTTGATCTACTTTACAATGCCGCTATCTTGAATACTATTTTTTAAGAAAAATGGCATGCTGACTCATAATCACATTATGGTCTTCTGGAATGTAGAAATAATATCCTAATGATTCTTTAGGATATCTTATAAATCGAGCTCTAAAGGACCTATAGTCTAACTTGTCCGCTTGTTATCTTTTGACATGAGCTGAACAATCCCAAATTCTAAGATGACTCAGACTTGATTTCTTACCATGCCATATCTCGTACGATGTGGTAGGAATAGTTTTAGAGGAAACCCTATTTAATAAATATATAGTAGTTAATAGACTATGTCCCCAAAAAAAATCAAAAAGGTCTATGAAGCTCATCAAGGATCAGACCATATCTAATAAAGTTTGATTTCTCGATTCTGAAACTCCATTGAGTTGAGGTATTCCAGGTAGAGTACATTGAGAGACTATGCCATTTTGCCTGAGACAGTCCAGGAATTTTTGACTAAGGTATTCACCTCCTCTATCTGATCGAAGAACCTTAATGGGTTTTCCAATTTGCTTTTCGACTTCATGTCTGAATTTCTTGAACTTTTCAAAAGCTTCAAACTTATGTCTCATAAGATACATGTATCCATATCGAGATAAATCATCGATAAAGGTTATGAAGTAATCAAATTTGCCTCTGGCCGACACATCAAATGGGCCACACACATCAATATGTACTAGGGCAAGTAGATCCGTGGCTCTTTTTTTATGTCCTACAAAAGGGAGCTTAGTCATTTTGCCATTAAGACATGATTCACAAATTGGATCTTGCTTGAAAGTCAACGGACTCAATAGCTCAATTTTCTATAATTTGTTAATCCTATCTTCTGCTATATGACCAAGCCTTAGGTGCTATATATACCTATTATTTGGACTATCCCTGGGTCATTTTACGGCGTTCACATTTTGCTCGATATTAAAGATAGATATATTAACATGTAATTGGTAGAGATCGTTAATGAATAAATCACTTGCAATTTTATTTCTTTCATAAAGACTATTAAATGGTCCTTAAGAAAACTAATTACATAGCCTTCTTATGCTAAACATGAAATAGAAATCAAATTCTTGTTTGCGGCAGGCACATAATAACAATTCCTAAGTACTAAATCTAAACCAGATGGTAGTCAAAGAGGGTAGGTTCCCATGGTCACAGCAGCAACCCTGGCTCTATTGTTGACATGTAGGATCATCTCATCATCCCTTAGCCTCCTGCTATTCTCAAGATCCTGCATGGAAGTATACAAATGAGCACTAGAACCAGAGTCAAGCACCCAACTGGATGCAGAAAAAATCATAAGGTTAGATTCAATAACTAGCATACCTCCAGAAGGACTTGTCTCCTTCTTATTCTTTAGGATGGCTATGTATGTAGGGCAGTTCCACTTTCTATGGCCATCAGTAGTATAATGAAAATACATTTTTTTGTCAGTGGCCTTCTTCTTTAGCTCTACCTTCTTTTTCTTTCCACCTTCCACCTTCTGTCTTTTCACAGACTTCTTCTTTCCAAGAAACTTTCTCTTGGAAGTTCTTTCCATAGCAAGTACTGAGCCTTTAGAATCTTTTATAGAAAGCTCAGCAGTAACCAGCATATTCATAATTTCGGCTAGAGTATTTTGAAGTATATGCATATGGTAGTTCAAGATGAACTGCCCATATGCATTAGTCAAGGATTGCAGAATTATATCATTCTATAGATCCTGATCTAATTTCACTTCAAGCTTCTCATGCTCTTCCAAATTCTTGATCATCATTAGATAATGATGTTGCACTGACTGCCCATCACCTATTTTATCCTTAAATAGTTGTTTAGTGATATGATATTTGGTTGTGCGATTCTGTTCATCAAACAACTCTTGCAGGTGAGCCAATATTTGGTGGGCAGTCTTGATATCTTTATATTAGCACTGAAGCTCATCAGACATTGAGTCCAACATGTAGTACCTGATCTTGTTATCTTCATCCATCCATTTGTCAAGAGATGCTCTTTGTTCAGCGGACAAATGGGCTGGTAAGGTGGAAGGATCCTGATCCAGTACATGAGTTAACTTCTTGGAATCTAAAATGATTTTGAAGTTTCGAAGCCAATCCATATAATTGGGTTCGGTCTGTCTATGGGTGTCCATGATATGAGCTAGCAGGTTGGATGCAAACATTTTTTCTTTTCCTATAAAGAGTCAAAGTTTCTAGTTTGATTTTCTAATTAAAACTTGATCAATGATTTAGCAGTTTAATTTTTAAATAAATTAGCTTCCACTATTTTCTTCGAATCCATACACTCTCTTTGTAGAGATGCAAAAATCTTCATTATTAATGATTTCTAGTGGATGGTGCAGTCCCATCAACTGACTAATCACCTAATAGTTATTAGTGATGGGTTAGCCAATGAGTGAACAATAATTGTCCAATGATTCTCTAATCATGCTGCACCCAAGCTTGGTATCTAATTCATGAATCTCACCATGCCCAGAATATTGATCCACTCCTTAGTTAAGTTAGACCCACCATTTGCATAGATTGGATTCCTAATTGGGTCTCTCACCATATCCAAAATATTGAGCCTAATCCATCCTCCAGCCCATAGTATCTAATGTCCAATAGACATGGTTGCATCTTTTCGGTGCAATTGAACCACTGTTACCAGTCGAGAACAATCAACCTCAAAAAGGACCCACGTACCTACAATAGTGGAAGACCATAGACTTAATCTTTTCTTAGGAAGATTTGATTTAGGTCTCTTTAAACTTGACTTGACATAGCCATAACTATTATGACTAACCTAGTGGCATAGGTTAGCTCAGATTATTAGCCACCTTAGATATGAACTAAGCTGACAAATATGGTCAGATAAGTGAGATCGGTGGAAGGGATATAACATTAACTCGACAAGAGAGCATTCAAGTCAAGTACCTTTCAATTAAAAATCAGTCAGTCGTATCTGCCAAACTAACCATAGACAGCAAATTATTGAGTGAAAAGCAATAGGGTTAGCCTATAATCTAGACTCTAACCACTAAGCCTAATTTGATCTTAACTCGATCGATCACTGATGTGACTCGATCTTGACCCAGACTTGATCCTATTAGGCTGGTCAATTTAGGCACTCTTGATCTCATTTAATCAACTCTTGATTCGGTTTGATCAACTGGTTGACCTAACTGAGCTACCCAAGCTTGAACCCAATTTTATGAATATGTCTTAGATCTAAAAATTTTTAATTTTAGACCTAATATATTTCATAACCTTAATTCTTAATTAAGTTTAGGATTCATAAATAAAATATGTAAATAAAATTCTAGGATTTTAGAATCTCGAATTTTGTAGAAAATAAGTTTTTAATTTTTGATTAAGGATGAACGTGCAGCATCCCTATACATCATAAGAACATCCCATCGAATGGAAGGAGAGGGCATTTAAACCATTCTTTATTCTTATGATCGGATGGCCAAGGGAAATGCCTTAATCAGAAACATGATGAATCTACAAAACTAGTTAGATCTACATCATATGCCACACATAAAAATTAATCTAACTTAAAAACATGTTTTGCATACATCTCATGTATTATATCATGCATGCTTTTAGATCTAAATTATCTCATAAATATTGAAAAAATAAAATTTAAATTTAATCATATTAAATTAAATTTATTCAAGATAACTTTGTAGATCTATTCTATAACTAGTCTAAACATGTATCAATCATATCTCATATGAATAAAATTAAATATTTTTTTTTTATATTATAGATCTAATTATAATATTTAAAATATTAAAAAATAATAAATTAATATATTTAAAAATTATAATTAATTAAATTAAAATTATGATCATGTTAGACTACATGTAGAACAATTCTATTCTTAGTCTAATCATGATCTCATACATCTTAGGTTTAAATTATTTAATTTTAATTTTTTAATTTTAGATCTAATCATAGCTCATGTGATATATGAAATCATCTAATTATTAGATCAAAATTGAAATAAAATTAGATCTAATAAATTTTGGAAACCTGGCTCTATTACGAGTTGAAGGAAAAAATCCTATTTCTTGGGTCAAGTTCGTTCAGATATGATTGAATCAAGAGAGATATTTTCAAAATTTTTTCTCTTAGATCTAAATTTGAGAATATTTAGATCTAATCTTATTAATCTAATAAAATAAAATAAAATAAAATTATATCTAATTTAATCATACCTTTATTATGGGTAATCCTATGACCCTATGATGATCCTGATGTTTGCCTGAGGTTCTGGATGTAGCCATGCAAGCACCTAGCCTCTACCAGTATCCACTCAGACAAGATCTGGATATCTTCACCTTCTCAATCTATGCTTCAAAAATTAGATCTGCATCTGATCTTGAAGATCTTCAAAATGGCTTTTGAAGATCAGTCGTTATCTCTTGCAGCAGTGCTGCCTTCTTTCTTTCCTGTCGCATTTCTCTTGCTCGGATCGCACCAAACCTAAGCCCAAAAACTCTTGGACGTGGATAGGAGAGAGAGGACTTGAAGGTGACATGGAGAGAGAGGGAGAGAATCCTTGTGGCTTGGGCAAAGGGAAGAAAATCTAAATTCTGGGCACAGACAGGGTTTATATAGTCCCTACTGCGCCATGCAGTGCCACATCATTCCGATCAATCATAGCTCTTTGTACAATCAGATCTAAATCAGATTGATGGGATGACATCATTTGATCCAATCAGATTAGTGTTCCTCATAAACCTCCTTAGGTGGTGCCAAGACTGATCAAACAGGACTCCTTAGCACCACCTAAGTTGAAACCATGAAGCAACCTAGAGTCCCATCTATATGGGACTCAAGGCATGATCCTCATGGGACGCACGCCTTCCTAGGCATGCGCCCCCTCTCTTTCTACCTTTTAGTAGGGGGACAGAGCCCTATGTTCTCTCCTATAGGTGCATGACACATGGGCAGATGTCTAAGTGTTAAAGATCAATATTTGACCAAAGTCTAAGGATAAGATTTAGCAGGTGACGAAAAATAGCAAGTATTGTCTTAAATTTATCTCATAAATTAAGACAACCCTTTTCTGACCTAGACAAGCTCCAGTCAGACCATGTAAAGATTTTTGAGTGAGCTCAAACATATTTGGCTCAGTCAAGATAAGCTTTAATGATTATTGAAGGAGAACATGAGGCTCAATCATGTGCTAGCATGATTTTCTTGAACCTAATTGAATCTTATTCAAATCAATTGAACTAGGTTAGTCCAATTGATGATATCCAAATTCAAATTCTTGTTTGTATGATCTAGTTAGGTTCAGTTCCATATGGTAATGGGATATGTCTCTATCTCTATCATTGGCATCATCGAAATGCCTTTTGGTGGATCAAATCTTTTCTAATTCAGATAACTAGTATGATCGATTATCCAAATCATTCTAATTACTTCTAAAATCCACCTGTGACACCTAGCAGCATATGGTGGCAACCCATCGAACTAAAAATGAACCTCTTGGTACAGTTATCTGTGTGATTAAGTTCCTCTATCCTGAGCCCCGATCGGATTAGGGTTAAAGTGATCTCATCAAAACCTAATTTCCATCATATGAATTAATCATTCGATTCAAGTCTAATGTTAAAACCCTATTAGAAACTCTTTCTATTATTTCACTCTACCATAGCCATGGGTTTATGGACTTGATTCTCATGATCATCATAGGGCTGCTCCTCATCTGCCGAGGTAGATAGATCTTCTATTGATCCAATCAAATTTCTATAATGAACATGCTATAGCCAACATACACCTCATGATTCTGAATGGCTAGAAGATCGAGTTATGGTGTAGTCAAACTATAACACCATCAAGATAAACTATCGATGCACCTCAGGTCAAAAACCAGATATACCACTATAGCTTCGAGCCAGTGATCGAGGAGAAGGTAGACTTCCCCATGACTGCTCGAGGTGGTCATGCTCAGTGCCCCCATTTTCTAACGAGTACTTGTACTCTCGCTCTGATGTCTCTATACCGTAGACTCCAGACTCATCTATCCTAATTTGAAACCATGAAGCAACCTGGACTCCCATCTATATGGGACTCCAAGCATGATCCTCATGGGGCGCACGCCTCCTTAGGCATGCGCCCCCTCCCATTCTACCTTTTAGCAGGAGGACAAAGCTCCATGTTCTCTCCTGTGGGTGCATGATACATGGGTAGATGTCTATGTGTCAAAGATCAACATTTGACCAAAATCTAAAGACAAGATTTAGCAGATGATGAAAAATGGCAGGTGTTATCTCAAATTTATCTCATAAATTAACATAACCCTTTTCTAATCTAGACAAGCTCTAGTTAGACCAAGTAAAGGTTCCTGAGTGAGCCTAAACATATTTGGCTCGATCGAGATAAGCTTTAATGATTGTTGAAGGAGAACATTAGGCTCAATCGTGTGCTAGCACGATTTTCTTGAACCTAACAGAATCTTATTCAAATTAATTGAACAGGATTAGTCCAATTGATGATATACAGATCTAAATCTTTATTTGTGTGATCCAGTTATGTTCAGTTCTGAATGGTAATGGGATATATCACGATCTCTATCATTTACATCATTGAAATGCCTTCCGATGGATCAGAACTTTTTTGATTCAGACAACTAGTACGTTCGATCATCTAAATCATTCTAATTGCTTCCAAAATCAATCAATGACACCTAGCAGCATATGGTGGCAATCCATCAGAACTGAAAACAAACCTCTTGGTGCAGTTACCAATGTGATTAAGTTCCTCTATCTTGAGCTTCGATCGGATTAGGATTAAGGTGATCTCGTCAAATCTTAATTTGCAACATATGA
Organism: Cocos nucifera; assembly: GCA_006176705.1. Taxonomy (NCBI): domain Eukaryota; kingdom Viridiplantae; phylum Streptophyta; class Magnoliopsida; order Arecales; family Arecaceae; genus Cocos; species Cocos nucifera. Next base: position 382,367 of record QRFJ01001200.1, read on the forward strand.
ATTAATCATTTGATTCAAGTCTAATGTGAAAACCCTAATAGAAACTCTTTCTATTATTTTACTCTACCATAGCCATGGGCTTATGGACTTGATTCTTATGATTATCATAGGGCTGCTCCTCATCTATCGAGGTAGATAGATCTCCTATTGGTGCAATCCAATTCCTACAATGAACATGCTATAGACAACATACACCTCAGAATTTCGAATGGCTAGGTGGTCAAGTTATGGTGTAGTCAAACTATAACATCCTCAAGGTGAACTATCGATGCACCTCAAGTCATAGAACCAAATACACCATTGCAGCTTTGAGCCAATCATCAATGAGAAGGTAGACTTTCTCATGACTGCTCGAGGTGGTCACATTTAGTACCCTCATTCTCTAACGAATATCTGTACTCTCACTCTGGTGTCTCTATACCATAGACTCAAGACTCATCTATGCTAAAGAAGTGATCGTACATCAATCTTTCGGATCAATCACCATCCTGATGATGATCCTACGATCGAGAGCATTTTATGAGTTAATAACAAAAATTCATGTTTCAAATTTTCAACTCTTGAAATATGAACCATCATTACCATTAACTCAAGGGATGTATCACAGATACTTTCAAATACACATTATGATAGAAAATAACTCATTTTATTATTTAAAATCAAAATTATAATTTTGCCCTTAGATGTGTATTACATGTGTCAGCCAATTCTGTCTTCTAGGGTACACATATCTAATACTCTAGCCTTAGAGAACCTATCTCCCAGGAAGGCCAAGCTTTCTGAGTTGCTCCCTCCTTTCTTTGCATCGGTAGTTATTACCTACCAACTTTGGCTTAACGATCTTTCGTTAGGTTGGATTCAGTTCGGTATTCCCTCCAAATATGAGCTCGAACTTTTCGGACCCAATGATAAGGCCTACTCTCCGCCTCCCAACCAAACCTACCTATATTTAGAGGCTCTTCGAGCTGGTCTTAGATTACCCCTACCTTTATTCATGACCAACTTGTTTAGATTTCTCAACATCTTCCTTGTTGCTATGGTGTCAAACTCCTTTAGGTTCATCGTAGGATTTCCTTTCCTATGTACCATGGTAGGTGTCCGACCTACCATTTCCTTATTTTGGACCTTCTTTACCTTCAAACGCCACTCGACTTCTAAGGATTGGTGGTATGTGTCCCCCCAATTCAGTAGAAAGGGATTACTTAAAGGCATCCCCTCTTCCGTCTATGGCTGGAAGGAGAAATTCTTCTTCATCTCAAATCCATCCTTGAGGTTAGGACTATCTTTGTGGGGGGAAATAAGAAACTCGATCCGTCGAGCTCCAGGGCTGGAAAGCGAGGATCAGAGTTCGGTCAATATATTGAAGGGCTTTAATGTTCTATCAATGTTTGACCTTTTGGATGAGCAGATCCTATTTAACCTCGACCTCAGTCCCCTAAATTGGGTAGGTAGTCTTCTTTTTATTTTTTGGTCGGTTGTGGGGTGTTCTTTGTCCAGACCTTGACTTTTCTTAGATCTTTTCTGACTTCGAATTTTATCCTCTACAGAGATGACTCCTAAAGAGCGAGATCATCTGACCAAGAGACTTAAATCCCTCAAGAGAAAAGGCTGCCCTGTTAGGGATTTTCCAAAGAAGGCCCACATTGGTGAGTACAGCCATGTCGTGCTAATCTAGGTCATTACCGCCCCCGTGCTTGCTACCACCGTACTGAGGTTGACCCCATCTGGAGAGGTCACTCCATATACTCCCCTCTAGTTGGAGGAAGCCACAGGGAAATAGAAGAAGAGGGCTGTCGGCAAGAAGGTCAGAAGGAGGGTAGGAAGCTCTGAAAGTGGGGGTCCCGATCAAGAACATGCTTTTCTGGATGATCGAGAGATCATCCAATCACTCAAGAAGGGGAGTATTCTTTTCCACATTGTGGCGAAGATGCTACGGAGGGGCGACGTTGAGAGATTCGATGAGTCCTTCACCACCTACCTTGAGGTAGTCTTCTTTCTCATAGTCTTAGTCTGAGGTCTTTTCCATTTTCAAAGTCAGGGCTCCCTAATTTTAACTTGGTTTCCTATCATAGCACATGCATTATCTCTTCGCCCACTCTGAGGTAGCCGATCAGAGGTGGGCCGAAGCCTCAAGGGCCCTCGAGGAAGCTCGTGCTAAGGTTGAGAAGGCCCAGGCCGAAGTCGAGAGCATGAGGGTGGCTTCAAAAATTCAATCCACCAAGGTCGAGCACCTTTGAAAAGAGTTGAGGGTGGAGCATCAGAAAATGATGCACTTGAGGACTGCCTTAGCTCAGGAGGAGGAAAAGAGGAAGGCGCAAGAAGGGGTCAGCACGACGGTGAAGCGAATGGTCGAAAGCTTCAAGTCCTCTAGGAATATGGAGGACATTAAAATAGATTTTGCTCAGGAGGCCTTCATCGAGGGGTTTTAGATCTACTTGGGGAGGGTTGCTGAGAATTTTTTCGAGGTAGATTTGGACCTCTTGATGGAAGAGCCCGATGATAGAGCCAATCCTTCATCCCTCGGGATCAGGGTTGTCTCGACCGATGTCCCTTCTTCTTCAGTTGTGGGAGCTATCCTGGAAGCTTCTGAACCCATCACTGTAGTGCCCGAGCTTGCCCACGGATCGAACATGAATGAAGATGCTTCGACCTCTCCTATGGCCGAGCTATCCAAGGTCTAGATTCCCGAAGACCTTGTAGCTTTCTTTTTCTTTTTTTTTTATGTTGATGTATTTAAAAACATCCATGTAAATGAAAGACAAATCTTTTTCTAACCTTACACTTTGTGTTATCGTTTGCATGGTTCGGAATGCTCTTGATGACCTAGGTCATGACTCCCCTCTTCCAGTTGATGCGGATCCTTTGTCCTGTAGGGTTTCGATTAAACCACTAATTAGGAGAAGAAGGAGATTCATCACTTGAAGAAGAAGTTGAGAAAAATTGAGGATGATCTCCAAGAATTGAGGAGGAATGCTTCGGAGGCGACTGTCGAAGTTACCCACCTTAGGAACATGCACAGGAAGGACTCTACCAATTTGAGCATTCGGAAGGGCAGCTTTGAGAAAAAAATGACCGAACTGAGAAGAAGTGCAAGCAACAAGTCTTGGGAGTTAACGACAAAGATCAGCTCCATTGAGATCGACCTTACGGTGAAAAAAAAAATTCAACTATTGGAGGGAACTTTATCATGGTCTATCGAAGGGCTCGGTACGATTGGGACTAGTCTAAGAGGTTCTTTGAACTTCAGAAGTAGCTCCACGATGTTGAAGCCAAGCATAATGAGAATAAGCTAACTTGGTCAAAGAATATGAATAGGCTCAAGCATGAGCTCCAGACAATAAATAGAGGGGTGAGCCATCTCTAGCAACAACTGGCTAATGGTCGGCAGAATGTCTCTAGTGGAGAGTCAGAGGAGATTGCCTCCTTGAAGAAGACCATCGGTGAGCTATCAGAGGCTATCGGGATGGAGAAAGCCAAAGTTCAACGGTTGAAGCTCCAACTGATCTGTGAGCATCAAGCCATCCAAGATGCAGAGGCCAACTTCAAGGTCCTAAGGAGGCAGTGGTGAGAGCTCGAGGGCCAGTTTGGGCATATCAATAGAGTGTACAAAGATAATTTATATAAAATGTAAGAACTTAAGAAGGAAATCATTAGGTTGAAGCAAACCTTGGTGATGGCTGATGTCGATGACCCAAAGCCTGAGGAGTCTGATCCATCTTAAGGCTTCACCTCCTTTTATATACATATATTTTTTGTAATCGATCTTGTCGATCCCTGCCATATTGGTTTTCTTGTAATATGTCGTCAATTTGGCTGACCTTCATCCTACTTGTAATAAATTTAAACTCATAATAAAATAATATCTTGTCTGTCGTTGCCTCATGTGAATGCAATGCTCGGCTTCGACCCTTCTCTCCCGTTTATTTTTTTACTCTTGTTAGGATGAGGTTTTTCTCCTATTCCTAACAAGGTTGTAGGGGCATAATAGGGCCAGTGTCAGGGCCTCTCCCCTCATCCCATCTAAAAGGAACAAGTCCTTCGATTTTGCTCAAGTTAGGATGAGGTCCTCCTCCTATTCCTAATGGACTATTGGGATGCATTAGGGCCGTTGTCAGGGCCTCTCCCCTCATCTCATCTAAAGCGAACAAGGCCTTCGACCTTGCTCACATTAGGAAGAGGTTCTCCTCCTATTCTTAACATGCTATAGGGGCACATTAGGACCATTATCAGGACCTCGCCCCTCATCTCATCTAAAATGAATGAGGCCTTCAACTTTGCTTACGTTAGGATGAGGTTCTCCTCTTGTTCCTAACGGGCTGTAGGGGCACATTAGGATCATTGTCAGGGCCTCTCCCCTCATCTCATCTAAAATGAATAAGGTCTTCGACTTTGCTCACGTTAGAATGAGGTTCTTCTTCTATTCCTAACAAACTGTAAAGGCACATTAGAACTGTTGTCAGGACCTCTCCCCTCATCTCATCTAAAATGAACGAGGCCTTCGACTTTGCTCATGTTAGGATGAGATTCTCCTCCTATTCCTAATAGACTATAGGGGCACATTAGGGCCATTGTCAGGGCCTCTCCCCTTATCTCGTCTAAAATGAATGAGGCCTTCGGCTTTGCTCACGTTAGGATGAGGTTCTCCGCCTATTTCGAATGGGCAATAGGAAACATTAAGGCCATTGTCAGGACCTCTTCCCTCATCTCATCTAAAATGAATGAGGCCTTCGACTTTGCTCACGTTAGGACGAGATTCTCCTCCTATTCCTAACGTGGTCGTATTTATTGTGAGATTAAGTTTGGGGGGAGTCCCCCTTTATTATCGATATACAACAAAGATTAGGATATTGATGTAAGAGGATTTCATTACAATCAAATCATCAATAATACATTCATAGATTTTTCAAACTCCATGGTCAAGGTAGGTCTGCCCCTTCGAGTTCCTTCAAGTAGTTTGTCCCAGGTCGGACGACTTTCGTGACCTCGTAGGGTTCTTTCCAATTTGGGGCAAATTTTTCCTGATTTTGAGGCTGAGAGAAGGTGGTTCATCAAAGCACTAAGTCCCCCACTCTGAACATTTTTTCTCTGACTCTAGAGTTATAGTATCAAGCCACCTTTTGCCTATAAGCCATCATCCGAACTTGGGCTTCCTCTCTTTCTTCTTTCAGTAGGTCGAGGTTGGCTCTGAGGTCTTATGGGTTATGCTGCTCATTGAAAGCCACTACCCGAGCCGATGGAAGCTTAAGTTCGATCGAGATGACTACCTCTATTCCAAATGCTAAAGTGAATGGTGTTTCTTCAGTCGGCAGTCTTTGGATAGTGCGGTATGCCCATAGAACATGATAAAGTTCATGCACCTAGACCCCTCTTGCTCTTTTGAGTCTTGTCCTGATGCCTTGCAATAGGATCCAGTTGGTCACTTCAGCTTCCCTATTTGTTTGTGGGTGAGCTACCAACATAAAATGGTGGGAGATATTCCGACCGTCGCAGAACTCGATGAACCTCATCCCAACGAATTGTCGGCCATTATCTATTATGATAGTTTGGGATAATTCGAATCTACAGACGATCGATTTTCAGACAAAGTCTTGTACTATGACATCTATATTTTTTGCCAATGGTTTGGCCTCGACCCATTTAGTAAAATAGTCGATGGCGATTAGTAGAAACTTTCATTACCTAGATGCCATTGGGAAGGATCCAAGAATATCCATTCCTCATTGCGCAAATGACTAAGGAGCACTCAACGGGGCAAGCTCGATGGTTGGTTGCCTTTGGACATTCGCGTTCCTTTGGCAGCGATCACATCTCCTGATGTAATCAACACAATCACCATGCATAGTCGGCCAGTAATACTCTTATCGAAGCAGCTTATGAGATAGAGATCTGGCACCCAGATGGCTTTCGCAAATTTTCTCGTGCACTTTCCATAGTGCAAAATCAGCCTCAGAGGATCGGAGGCACCTCAATAATGGCAGGAAATATGATCTTTTATATAACTTATTATCATAAAGAACATACCGGGAGGCTTGGTTTCTCAACTTTTGAACCTCTTTCGGATCATGAGGAAGAACCCCATCATTAAGATAAGCGGTCAGCGGGTCAATTCAGCAAGGCTCCTAGCCAACCTACATGATGGACTGCAGTTCCTCTATGCATGGGCTTTTCAATGTCTCATAATAAGATTCTTTTGGAAGCTTGTTAGGAGCTAGGGTGGCTAGCTTGGGAAGAAGGTCGGCCCTAGCATTTTTCACTTTTGAGATTTATCGAATGCTAAAGCTGCCAAAGGCTGGGGTCAAGCTCTTCACCTTCTTAAGATATTTTACCATGCTCTCTTTTCGAGCTTCACAACTACCGCTGACCTGCCCCACGATCAATTGAGAGTCACTACAAATCTAAAGCCAATCAGCTCCCAATTCTTTGGCTATCCTAAGCCCGACTATTAGGGCCTTATATTCTACCCCATTGTTTGTCACCAAAAATTCAAAATGTACCATGTACTCCATGATGATTCCTTTCGAATTGATCAGGATCAGCCCAGCACTTGGTCCAAAAGTGTTGGAGGAGCCATCGACATACAAGGCCTAGAAATCTTTAGGAAGATCTGTTCTTTCTTCAGAGGAGCTCAGGTGCAACCATGGAATGTTGGTTTCATTTTGAAGTTGGACATCATCTTGGATGGTACATTCAACTATGAAGTCGACCAATGCCCGAGCCTTGATTGCTGGTCGAGGTTGATAGTTGATGTCAAACTTTGTTAATTCAATGGCCCATTTTGCAATTTTTTCGGAAGCATCTATTTGATGAAGGATCACTCTAATCGATTGGTCAGTAAGGAGCATTATAGCATATCACTAAAAGTAAGGCCGAAGTCTCCTTGCTGCAATCAGAAGAGCATAAGTCAATTTTTCTAACTTTGTATACCTAATCTCAGCATTCCTTAGGATCTGGCTTATGTAGTAGACTGGTCGCTGCACTTTCGTCTCTTCTTTAACCATGACTATCGTTAGCACCGCAGGAGAGACCGTGAGGTAGAGGAACAGCTCCTCTTCGAATTTAGGTTTGGTTAGTAGGGGAGGCAAGCCGAGGGAGTTCTTGAGCTTGTTGAATGCCTTTTGGCATTCTCGAGTTCAGTGAAAATCTTTCGATTTTCTGAGGATTTGAAAGAAGGGCATGCAGCGTTCGACCAACCTTAAGATAAAGTGATTCAAAGATGCCATCTTCCCCATCAAGCATTGAACTTCCTTGATGGACTTTGGAGTGGTCATCTCCTGAATAGCTTAAATCTTCTTTGGGTTGGCCTCAATCCCTCATCTCAAGACCATGAACCTCAAAAATTTTTTTGAGGCTACCCCAAAGGCGCACGTAATTGTGTTCAGCTTCACCTTGTATATTTTAAGTGCATCAAAAGCCTCTTTAGGATTGATAACATGATTGATAGATATTTAGCTTTTGATCAGCTTGTCGTCGACATAAATCTTCATATTACGATCGATCTACTCCTTGATGATTTTATTAATCAAGCACTGATAAGTTGCGCCTGCATTCTTAAGCCCAAAGGGCATTACCCTATAACTGTAAAGAACATGGTTAGTAATAAAAGCAGTCTTCTCCTCATCCTCCAGTGCCATCCGAATTTGGTTGTAGCTAGAGAAGGCATCAATGAAGGTGAGGAGCTTGTAGCCTGAAGTCGTATCCACCTATTGGTTGACTCTAGACAAAGGATAGCTATCTTTTGGGCAGATCTTGTTCAGCTTCTTAAAGTTGATGCACATCCTTCACTTGCCGTTGGCCTTCTTGACTAGGACCATGTTAGAGATCTAGGTCGGATAGCTGACTTCTTGAATAAATCCGGCATTGAGAAGCTAGTTGACTTCTTCTGCTATTGCCTTCTACCTTTGTGGTGCATAGCTCCGAACTCTTTCATTCACTAGTTGATGCTTGGGATCAACGATCAGTCGATGTTTCATAACCTCGGCGTCAATCCCAGGCATATCCATCAAAACCCAGGCGAAGACATCGGCATTCCTTCATAAAAAGGTGATGAGCTGCTCTTGAACTTCATCTTCTAGATTTAAGTCAATTTGCACCATATGCTCCCTGTTTCTATCATTCAAGAGGATGGTCACAAGATCTTCTATGGGCTCGCTCCGTTCTTCGGTAAGGTCATCATGGACATCAAGCCCATCAACTAGGCAGGGGTCAAGTCGAGTATCATTTTGTAAGGTGATGGAGTAGTAGTACCGGGCTAATGCTTGATCACCTTTGATTTCACCTATTCCATTATTTATTAGAAATTTTATCTTTAGATAATAGATCGACACCATGGCTCATAGTGCATTTTGATCAGGTCGGTCGAGGATTGCATTGTAAGTGGAGGAAGCTTTTGAAGAAAAATCCTGATTTTTCGGATCAGGTTTGTTTAGATCTGATCAGATCAAGAGATATATTTTAAAAATTTTTTCTCTTTGATCTAGATCAGATCTGAGATATTTCAGATCTAAATTTTATTATTTTAATAAATAAAATAAATTTAGATAAATTAAATCAAATTTATTATATTTGAAGTGGGTAATCCTATTATCCGTAGATGATCCTACAAGAAGCGGAAGGTTCTAGATCAAGCCATGTAAGTGCCTAGCCTCTACAAGTATCCACTTGGGCTAGATCTAGAGATCCTCTTCTTCTCTATCACGTCTCCAAAAATTAGATCTGGATCTGATCTGGAGGATCTTCAAAACTCCTTTTGAAGATCAGCAGTCGTCCTTTGCAGCAGTGTAGCCTTCTAGCTTTCAGTCGCCTTTCTCTCATCTGGATCGCACCAACCAAGGTCCAAAACTCCTTTTGGACATGGAGAGGAGAGGGAGAAGGTGGGTTTGGCATGGAGGAGGAGAGGAGAAGCAGCCTTGGGGCATGGAGAATTGTTCAATGCTCTTTGAGTTGGGCGCAGGGTCTTATTTATAGACTAAGCGTGATCCAACTCCTCTTCTTCCCAACCAATCACAATCCTTTGTGAAATCAGATCTAAATCTGATTGGTGGGAATAGAGTCCCCTGGATTCCTCCTTAGATGGCACCTAAGACCAGTCAAAGTTGGTTCTTAGGAGAACTCTAATTGGAATCCAAAAAGGAGATGGAGTCCCTGTCCAACAGGGACTCCTGGGCGCCTCCAACTTGGGCACACGCCAAGGGTGGCGTGCGCCCTCCTCCTTGCCAGGTTTCTGGTAGGGGGACAAGCCCCCACCAGCTCTCCAATAGGTGCATGACATGTGGACAAAAGTCAAAGTGTCAATGGTCAACATTTGACCAGTCAAAGGTCAACTTTTGACCAAAGTCAAAGGATGAGAAATGGCAGGTGACCAAAAATGGTAGGTATGTCTTACAAAATAAGACAACCTTTTCTGACTTGGACAAGCTCCAGTCAGACCAAATGAAGGCCTCTGATTGAGCACAAACTCCTTTGGCTCAGTCAGGACAACTATTTATGATAGTAAAAGAAGAACGTTAGGTTCAATCGAGTGCTAGCACGATTTTCTTGAACCTAATTGAATCTCATTCAGATCAATTGAACTGGATCAGTTCAATTGATGATCACCAGATTCAAACCCTTGTTTGTGTGACCCAGTTAGGTTCAGTTCTGTATGGTAATGGGATATGTCATGATCTCTATCATCGACATCATCGAAACTCCTTTCGATGGATCAGAACTCTTCTGATTCGAACAGCTAGAATGATCGATCATCTAAATCATTCTAATTGCTCCCAAAATCCACCAGTGACACCTAGCAGTATATGGTGGCAACCCATCAGAGCTGAATGCGAACCTCTTGGTGCAGCTACCTGTGTGATTAAGTTCTTCTATCTTGAGCCCCGATCAGATTAGGGTTAAGGTGAACTCGTCAAACCCTAGTCTCTGTCATATGATGTAATCATTCGATTCAAGTCCAATGTGAAAATCTAAATAGAAACTCTTTCTATTATTTCACTCTGCCATGGCCATGGGCTTCTGGACTTGATTCTCATGATCATCATAGGGCTGCTCCTCTACCACCGAGGTAGATAGATTCCATCTTGATGCATCCAGTTCCTACAATGAACATGCTATAGCCAACATACACCTCAGGGTTCCATATGGCTAGGAGACCGAGTAATGGTGTAGTCAAACTATAACACCCTCAAGGTGAACTGCCGATGCATCTCAGGTCAAAGAACCAGACACACTACTGCAGCATCGAGTCAGTCATTGACGAGAAGGTAGACTTCCCTAATGACTACTCGAGGTGGTCACGCTCAGTGCCCTCATTCTCTAACGAGTACCTATACTCTCGCTCCGGTGTCTCCACACCGTAGACTCAAGACTCATCTACTAAAGAGAAGCGATTGTACACCAACCTTCCGGATCAATCACCATCCTCGTGATGATCCTATGGTCGGGAGCATTTTATGAGTTAATAATGATTATTCATGTCTTAAATTTTCAACTCTTGAAAATATGAATTATCATTACCATTAACTCAAAGGATGTATCACAGACACTAAATACACATATGTGATAGAAAATAACCCATTTTATTGATTTTAGTCAAAATTATAATTTTGCCCCTAGAAGTGTATTACAAGTGTCAGCCAATTCTGGCTTCTAGGGCACATATATCTAACAATCTCCCACTTGTCCTAAAGCCAATTGGCTACAAGTCTAAGTCCCATCTTCTCAAGGTGGGCTTCGATCTTCTGCTGGCCCAACGGCTTTGTAAGTGGGTCTGCCACATTATCTGTGGAGTTGACTCTCTTGACCTCGACGTAACCCTTCTCGAGGTAATCGCGGATGAGGTGGTATCGCCGCTCAATGTGCTTGGATTTCTGGTGAGACCTCGGCTCCTTAGCAAGGGCTATGGTGCCATTGTTGTCGCAGTATAGAGGAATGGCATCTGATGGCATTACTCCAATTTCTGCAGCAAACTTCTTGTACCAGAATGCTTCCTTCGCAGCCTCTGATGCAGCGATATATTCTGCTTCCATGGTGGAATCTGCTATCATGGTTTGCTTGGAACTCTTCCAGCTGACAGCACCACCATTGCACACAAACAGACTCCCAGATGTCGACTTTCGATCATCTACATCGGACATGAAATCCGAGTCTGTGTATCCCTGGACTTGGAGTTCTCCATTACCAAAGACCAACATCATATCCTTAGTTCTTCTCAAGTACTTAAGGATACATTTCACAGAAGTCCAGTGTTCTTCACCTGGATTTGACTGATATCTGCTTGTGACACTCACAGCATGGGCTATATCAGGTCGTGTACATAGCATGGCATACATGAGGCTCCCTATTGCAGAAGCATAAGGGATCTTGCTCATGCGTTCTATTTCCTCAGGTGTGCTAGGGCACATCTTCTTGGAAAGATGAATACCATGTCTGAAGGGTATTAATCCCCTCTTAGAGTTTTCCATACTAAACCTCTTTAGTACTTCCTCTATGTACATCTTCTGTGAAAGTCCTAGCATCCTATTCGGTCTATCCCTATAGACCTTAATTCCTAGAATAAAGGATGCTTCACCTAGGTCTTTCATGGAGAATTCCTTGGACAACCATATTTTGACTGTCGTCATCATGGGAATATCATTCCCAATAAGGAGGATGTCATCCACGTACAATACGAGGAAGACAACAGCGCTCCCACTGACCTTTTTGAAAACACATGGTTCCTCTTCATTTTTGATGAAACCAAACTTTTTGATCACATCATTGAAATGAGTGTTCCAGCTCCGAGATGCTTGCTTAAGTCCATATATGGACCTTTGCAGCTTGCAAACCTTGTGATCAGTATCACTGGATGTGAAACCTAGCGGCTGTTCCATATAGATATCTTCCTCAAGATATCCATTTAAGAATGCCATTTTCACGTCCATTTGCCATATTTCATAATCGAAATAGGCTGCAACAGGCAAGCAATGTGCGGATGGATTTTAGCATAGCCACTGGGAAAAGGTATCCTGATAGTCAATGCCTTCGCGTTGACTATAACCTTTTGCCACTAGTCTAGCCTTGAATGTCTCCACATTTCCATCTGCACCAATCTTTCTCTTGAAGATCCATTTACACCCAATAGGTACTATACCTTCTGGTGGATCTACCAAGGTCCAGACTTGGTTTGAGTGCATCGAGTCAATTTCTGACTGCATTGCCTCTAGCCATTTCTCGGAGTCGATATCTGATATCGCCTCATTGTAGGTTTTGGGATCATCACCATGAGCACCATTACCTATGAGGAACATTTTCTCTACTTCCTCTGAAATAATACCTAAGTATCTTTCAGGGGGATGGAAAACTCTTTCCGATCTACGAGGTGGAGGAGGTAGTGTTCTTATTGGCTCAACCTGATTTGGTTCCAATTGGTCCTTAGCTCGTTGTACTTGTGAGACTTTCTCATCAAGCTTAATCTGCTTTCCAATGCCGCTATCTTGAATAAACTATTTTTCAAGAAAGATGGCATGTCGACTCACAATCACATTGTGGTCTTCTGGAATGTAGAAATAGTATCCTAATGACTCTTTAGGATATCCTATGAATCGAGCTCTAAAGGACCTAAACTCTAACTTGTCCGCTTGTTGTCTTTTGACATGAGCCGGACAACCCCAAATTCTGAGATGACTCAGACTTGGTTTCTTACCATGCCATATCTCATACGGTGTGGTAGGAACGGTTTTAGAGGGAACCCTATTCAGTAGATAAATTGAAGTTAACAATGAATGTCCCCAAAGAAAATCAGGGAGGTCTGTGAAGCTCATCATGGATCGAACCATATCCAATAGAGTCCGATTTCTCCATTCTGAAACCCCGTTGAGTTGAGGTGTTCCTGGTGGAGTCCATTGAGAGACTATGCCATTTTCCTTGAGATAGTCTAGGAATTCCCGGCTAAGGTATTCACCTCCTCGATCTGATCGAAGAACCTTAATGGATTTTTCCAGTTTGTTTTTCTACTTCATGTCTGAATTCTTTGAACTTTTCAAAAGCTTCAGACTTGTGTCTCATAAGATACACATACCCATACCTAGACAGATCATCGGTAAAGGTAATGAAGTAGACAAAATTGCCTCTAGTCCGGCACATCAAATGGGCCGCACACATCAGTATGTACTAGGGCAAGGAGATCTGTGGCCCTCTCCCCATGTCCTAACAAAAGGGAGTTTAGTCATTTTGCCTTGAAGACAAGATTCACAAGTTGGATATGACTCGGAAAGTCAATGGACTCAATAGCCCATTTTTCTCCAATTTGTTGATCCTATCTTCTGCTATATGACCTAATCTCAGGTGCCATAGATATCTATCATTTGGACTATCCCTAGGTCGTTTGGCATTCACGTTTTGCTCGATAGTTAGAATAGGTACATCAATATGTAGCTGATAAAGACCATTAATAAGGAAACCATTTGCAATTTTATTTCTTTCATAAAGAATGTTACAATGGTCCTTAAAGAAGGTAATCACATAGCCTTCTAGTGCTAAGCATGAAACAGAAATCAAATTCCTGCTAGCTGCAGGCACATAATAACAGTCTTTCAAAACTAAGTCTAAACCAGATGGTAATCGAAGAGGGTATGTTCCCACTGCCACTGCAGCAACTCTTGCTCCATTATCGATGCGTAGGATCATGTCTCCATCCCTCAGCCTCCTGCTATCCTCAAGACCCTGCATGGAAGTGCACAGATGAGCACTAGAACCAGAGTCAAGCACCCAACTGGATGCAGAAGAAACCGTAAGGTTAGACTCAATAACGAGCATACCTCCAGAAGGACCTTCCTTCTTGTTCTTCAGGGTGGCCAGGTAAGTAGGGCAGTTCCGCTTCCAATGGCCGTCGCTGTTGCAATGGAAACACTTTCTTTTGACATCGGCCTTTTTCTTCGGCTCTGCCTTCTTCTTCTTTGTTCCTTCCACCTTCTGCTTTTTCACAGACTTCTTTTTCTTTTCATAAGACTTTCTTTTGGAAGAAGTCCATTCCATAGCAAGAACTGAGCCTTTAGAACCTTTCATAGAAAGCTCAGCGGTGACCAGCATATTCATTAATTCGGCCAAGGAATTTTGAAGTTTATGCATGTGGTAATTCATGATGAATTGCCCATATGCATCAGTCAAGGATTGCAGAATAATATCGTTCTGCAGATCCAAGTCTAACTTCACACCGAGCTTCTCAAGCTCTTCCATGTCCTTGATCATCATCAGACAGTGATCTTGGACTGACTGCCCATCATGCATCTTAGCCTTAAAAAGTCATTTCGTGACTTGATACTTGGCTGCGCGACTCTGTTCACCAAACATCTCCTATAGGTGAGCCAACATTTGGCGAGCAGTCCCGATATCTTCATGTTGGCGCTGGAGCTCATCAGACATCGAGCCCAACATGTAATATCTGGCCTTATTATCTTCGTCTATCCATTTTTTCAGAGATGCTCTCTGTTCAAGTGGATGGACGGGCTGGTAAGGTGGGAGGGTCCTGGTCCAATACATGGGTTAACTTCTCGAAATCCAAAATAATTTTGTAGTTCCTGAGCCAATCTTTATAATTGGGTCCGGTCAGTCTATGTGTGTCCAGGATACGTGCCAATGGGTTGGACGCAGACATTTTCCTATAGAGAGTCAAAGATTCTAGTTAGATACTGTAATTATGACTTGACCAATTTATTTAGAATTTTATTTTTAAACAAATTAGCTCCCACTATTTTCTCGGATCCCTACACTCCCTCTGTAGAGATGCAAAAATCTCCATGATTAATGATTTCTAGTGGGTGGTGCGGTCTCACCAACTGACTCATCACCTCACCTAACAGTTATTGGTGATGGGTTAGCCAATGAGTGAACAACTCTTGTTCAATGATTCTCTAATCATGGTGCACCCAAACTTGGTCTCTAATTCATGAATCTCACCATATCCAGAATATTGATCCACTCCTTAGTTAAGTCAGACCCACCATTTGCACAGACTGGATTTCCTAATTGAGTCTCTCACCGTATCCAAAATATTGAGCCCAACTCATCCTCCAGCCCATAGCATCCAATGCCTAATAGACATGGTTGCATCTTTCTGGTGCAACTGAGCCACTGTATCCAGTCGAGAACAATCAACCTCGGGAAGGGCCCGCATCTACAATGGTGGAAGACCTCAGACTTAATCTTTTCTTAGGGAAGAATTGATTCAGGTCTCATTAAACTAGACTTGTCATAGTCATAACAATTATGACTAACCTAGTGGCATGGGTTAGCTCGGATTATTGACCACCTCAGATCAGAACTGTGTCAACAGATATGGCCAGGTAAGTGAGATCGGTGGAAGGAATATGCCATTAACTCGTACAAGAATGCATTCAGGTCGAGTAGCTTCCAATTAAAAATCAGTCGGTCGTATGTGCCAAACTTACCTTAGACACCAAATTGTTGAGCCAGAACCAATTGGGTTAGCCTACAATCCAGACTCTAACCTCTGAGCCTAATTAGGTCTTGCTTGATCGTGACTCGATCTTGACCCAGACTTAATCCTATTAGGCTGGTCAATTTAAGCATTGTTGATCCCATCTAACCAACTCTTGATTCGGTTTGATCAACCGCTTAGACCTAATTGAGCTACCCAAGCCCGAACCCAGTATTATGAATATGTCTTAGATCTGAAATTCTCAATTTTAGACCTAATTAATATTCCATAATCTTAATTTTTAATTAAGTAGGGTTCATAAACAAAATATGCACAATAAATCCTAGGGTTTCAGGATCTAGGATTTTGCAGAAAGTAAGTTTTGGATTTCTGATTAAGGACGAACACGCAGCACCCCTACACATCATAAGAACACCCCATCGGATGGGAGGAGAGGGCCTTTAAACCCTTCTTCATTCTTATGACCGGACGGCCAAGAGGAACGCCTTAATCAGGAACATGCAATACTACAAAATAGTTTTAGATCTATATCATATATCTCATATACAAATTAGATCTAATCATGGCATATTTTGCATACATCTCATGTATCGAATCATGCATATTTTTAGATCTAAATTATCTCATAATAATCTAAAAAATTAGATTTAAATTGATCTAATCAAAATAAATTCTAATCTAGATAATTATGTAGAACTATTCTACAACTAGTCTAGACATGCATCAATCATATCTCATATGATGTTTAAAATTAAATAATTTTTATTTACTATTTTTTAGATGTTATTATAATAATTATAATATCAAAAAATAGTAAATAAATAGATCTAAAATATGATTTAATCAAATTAAATTAAAAACATGCAAGACTATTCTATAGAACTATTCTATTTTAGAACTAGTCATGCATATTTTCTAATCTTAGATCTAAATCATTTAATTTTAATTTTTTCTGAATTTCAGATCTGATCACATCTCATGTGACATCTAAAATCACTTATTTTCTAATTAAAATAAATTTAAAATTAGATCTAAATACTTTTAGAACCTTGGCTCTGATACCAGTTGAAGGAAAATCCTGATTTTTCGGACCAGGTTCGTTCAGATCTGATCAGATCAAGAGATATATTTCAAAATTTTTTCTCTTTGATCTAAATTAGATCTTGAGATATTTTAGATCTAATTTTTATTATTTTAATAAATAAAATAAAATTTAAGATAAATTAAATCAAATTTAATTTACCTTGATGTAGGGTAATCCTATTACCCGTTGATGATCCTGTAAGCAGCGGAAGGTTCTGGATCTAGCCACGCAAGTGCCTGGCCTCTACCGGTATCCACTCAGGCTTGGATCTAGGAGATCCTCTTCTTCTCTATCACATCTCCAAAAATTAGATCTGGATCTGATCTTGGAGGATCTTCAAAACTACCTTTTGAAGATCAGCAGTTGTCCTTTGCAGCAGCGCAGCCTTCTAGCTTTCAGTCGCCTTTCTCTCATCTGGATTGCACCAACCAAGGTCCAAAACTCCTTTTGGATGTGGAGAGGAGAGGGAGAAGGTGGGTTTGGCATGGAGGAGGAGAGGAGAAGCAGCCTTGGGGCATGGAGAATTGTGATTGCTCTTTGAGTTGGGCGCAGGGTCTTATTTATAGACTATGCGTGATCCAACTCCTCTTCTTCCCAACCAATCACAACCCTTTGTGAAATCAGATCTAAATCTGATTGGTGGGAATAGAGTCCCTTGGATTCCTCCTTAGATGGTGCCTAAGACCAGTCAAAGTTGGTTCTTAGGAGAACTCTAATTGGAATCCAAAAAGGAGATGGAGTCCCTGTCCAACAGGGACTCCTGGGCGCCTCCAACTTGGGCACACGCCAAGGGTGGCGTGCGCCCTCCTCCTTGCCAGGTTCTGAAGGGGGACAAGCCCCCACCAGCTCTCCAATAGGTGTGTGACATGTGGACAAAAGTCAAAGTATCAATGGTCAACATTTGACCAGTCAAAGGTCAACTTTTGACCAAAGTCAAAGGATGAGAAATGGCAGGTGACCAAAAATGGCAGGTAATGTCTTACAAAATAAGACAACCTTTTCTGACTTGGACAACTCCAGTCAGACCAAATGAAGGCCTCTGAAATTGAGCACAAACTCCTTTGGCTCAGTCAGGACAACTTATTTATGATAGTAAAAGAAGAACGTTAGGTTCAATCGAGTGCTAGCACGATTTTCTTGAACCTAATTGAATCTCATTCAGATCAATTGAACTGGATCAGTTCAATTGATGATCACCAGATTCAAACCCTTGTTTGTGTGACCCAGTTAGGTTCAGTTCTGTATGGTAATGGGATATGTCATGATCTCTATCATCGACATCATCGAAACTCCTTTCGATGGATCAGAACTCTTCTGATTCGAACAGCTAGAATGATCGATCATCTAAATCATTCTAATTGCTCCCAAAATCCACCAGTGACACCTAGCAGTATATGGTGGCAACCCATCAGAGCTGAATGCGAACCTCTTGGTGCAGCTACCTGTGTGATTAAGTTCTTCTATCTTGAGCCCCGATCAGATTAGGGTTAAGGTGAACTCGTCAAACCCTAGTCTCTGTCATATGATGTAATCATTCGATTCAAGTCCGATGTGAAAATCTAAATAGAAACTCTTTCTATTATTTCACTCTGCCATGGCCATGGGCTTCTGGACTTGATTCTCATGATCATCATAGGGCTGCTCCTCTACCACCGAGGTAGATAGATTCCATCTTGATGCAATCCAGTTCCTACAATGAACATGCTATAGCCAACATACACCTCAGGATTTCCGTATGGCTAGGAGATCCGAGTAATGGTGTAGTCAAACTATAACACCCTCAAGGTGAACTGCCGATGCACCTCAGGTCAAAGAACCAGACACACTACTGCAGCATCGAGTCAGTCATTGACGAGAAGGTAGACTTCCCTAATGACTACTCGAGGTGGTCACGCTCAGTGCCCTCATTCTCTAACGAGTACCTGTACTCTCGCTCTGGTGTCTCCACACCATAGACTCAAGACTCATCTACTAAAGAGAAGCGATTGTACACCAACCTTTCGATCAATCACCATCCTCGTGATGATCCTATGGTCGGAAGCATTTTATGAGTTAATAATGATTAT